>ML682036.1:6523030-6781939 GCA_007922195.1 Podocnemis expansa
AGGACCTAATCAAGCCAGCTACTCTATCAAAGGTCCTTCACCTGCTCATCCACTAATGTGATTTATGCCATCATGTGCCAGAAATGCCCCCAAGCCTTATACATTGGACAGACAGGACAGTCCCTATGCAGAAGAATAAATGCACAGAAAACTGACATCAGAAATCACAAAACGAAAAGAACAGTTGCTGAGCACTTCCATCTTCCTAATCACTCCATTGATGAATTGCTGACGATGGTCGTCAAGAAAATCAATGGGACATCAAGACTTCAAAGAGAAACAGCTGAAATCGAATTAATATGCAAATTAAATTGTGTGAAAGCAGGGCTGAATCGTGACTATGGATTCTTTTCACATTATAACAGGTAATTTGACTTCACCCTCCCTCTATGTCTTTTATTCCAGAGTTTGAATCTTTACAAATGCTCTGATTTGCTGTTGCAGTATGACCTGATCCCATGTCTTACACTCCCCTGCATTTATTTTCATCCAATTATGCAAGTCCACCCTCTTCAAAGCATCTGACAAAGTGGAATATTCTCGCATGAAAGCTCACGCACTAAATAAATCTGTTACTCTTTAAGTGCCACAAGACTTCTTGCTTTTTTTGCTTTACTAGACTAACACGGCTGCCCCTTTGGAACTCTGCATACACAGTACTTCACTGATATCAGAAAGCTTTCCTCACACAAATACATCTCATATGGATTTCCAACTTTTCTTCATTAGACAAAGGGAGAACTTGCAAAGAAATCAACGGCGGTTCAATCCACAAATGAAACAGGATGATTGGATACCGAAAAGTATACCCTTTTTCTAGTTTCTTAAAATGTTTAATGGAGAGATGAGATTGAGCATAGCAGGAGATGTCTAGGACATAGGATTGTTGACAGGATATTAAAGATATTCTTGTGGTGGCAAAGTCGATGTAATTGTCATCACTAACACAGCAATAGGTCTGGGCTATTTTATTGGTAGCATGAGAATAATATTTGCTTCGACTTTTAATAGAGCAGGTCAAGGCAAAATATGAACATTCTTAACAAAGCAAAAGTCAGAATAACTTCAGCTCTTTCAGTGCTGTCTGGAGGCACAGCATGCAGCTAAGAAAGGAACACCCATAAGGACGCACATTTTTCTGAGCAGCTGAATGGCAGATTGTAGCTTTACCTGACACTAAGGCATTACTGGGTGAGATGCAGAGGTTGCCACTGATTAGGGCTAGTTACTGGAGGAGCATTCTGTTGGTGGTGCAGGTGGCCAGGAAAATGGATCTGGGGGGTGGATCTGAAGAGAGGAATATAGGATGCACTGTTCTCACCATTAGTGTCCTACCGTCAGCTGGTGCAGAGAGGAAAGGGATCAGCATCAAGCGCCTCCCAGACCCAGTTATGTCCACTTTGGGGTGGTTATTGCAAGTATTGGAGGTTGCACTCTCTAGCCCCTTTCAATCAGGAAGCATATGCACCAGGATTTTGGTGGCGCTTTGCAAAAGAAAACAAGGCTGCTGGCAGCCTCCCCACCCCAACTTGCATACCTGCATAAATGCAACCAGAGCCCAGCCATAAGGGCTCAGAATTGTAGCCATTTTCCTCTCAAGCGAACACCATGCATCGTTCTTAGCCTCGACTGGTCTTTAAGCCAGATAAAGATCAACTCAATTTTCAACTATGGTCACCATCCCGTCCCGCAGATGACCAATTTTAATTGAGAGTATTGCTATAGAAACTGTCCTTTCAATTATGTTTCTCATTAACTTAGGAAACCTCTTAGACTAAACTGGTATTTTAATAATTTTCTTTATAGCCAATTCATTTCAGGATGGCCCAGAGGGAATCCGCAGGGTACAGCTTCTTTATCCTCTGTCTACAGTTTTAATATCTAGCATAAAGCTAGTCTTGAGGGTCAAGGTGGAACATGAGTGATGCATAGTCCTTGGGCTAGTCCACTGCACTAGGGTGAATTTCCCCTCTCTCTCAAAGGTCCTCTGAAGAGGGAGGCATTCCAGTGTGGACCTCTCATCAGGGGTGTTAACACATGGATGCTATACAACCTTGCTGTCCAACCTAAGCTTCATTCACATTACTAGCCCAGGCCGTGGCAGAAAGAATAGATACTGGGGCAATGGATGAATACAGGCCAATATGAACATTTCATTGGCAGCACTGACATAGGGCCATAAGACTTCAAGGTGGTTTTTCTCCCCCTTCTACACAGAGACAAGACCCCACCGATAATAAAAACAACACATCAATTCTCTCCCACTCTAATGTATTATTGACTACAACGTCCCACCTTGCACTTGCAGTCTAACCCACTATTACAGCATCTTGTATCAGTACTTTAAACATTGCTTAACAAGAAAAATATGTCAATATACAATGAAAGCTTTCATTTATGCTTTCAAATTGAACAAACTGCTGCAAGCTATGCTGTAAATTACCCTCAAGAATGTATAACTGGGCAAACTAGAGAACAAATTTTAGTGACATCAGACGTGACTGGATTCATAATTAGTAACACTTAACAATATATTAAGTTTATCTCCTTTCTATCCCAGTGACCCTTTCAGCTCTGAGCAATGCTTGCATATGTTGCCATAAATCATGTCTCTGATTTGTCAACAAGCCCTGTGTACCTCTATTATTTGAGAAAATTACAGAGTGAAGTCCTTGTTCAAAAATTTGTTGATAAAGCACTGTAGGGTGGGCAGGAATAGTTCGATCTCAGCTGCACTACACCCAGTCTGTCCAGCAACTGGAAAAGGACTTTAAATAGTAATATATGTGCAAAGGTCCTTTGCTTAATACCTGATGCTACTGACTGGGGGACACCGCCAAACTGATCAAAAACAGGTTCTAATGCCAAGTTAGCACTCTGCCTAAAGCAACTGTCAACTAATGATAGATTAGACAAATCTGATTGCTCTATCAAAACATTCATCTCAAATCTTGATTAGTAAACCTATTGAATTATGATTAATTCACAAGAGTGCTGCTGACAGATAAGGTACTTTATCTGACAATGTGTAGTAGTTACTTTGCCTGAAGCAAAAAAGCTCTGAAGTTGGTAAAATAAACAGTATCAACTACAACATACTGAGAAGGATAATGAAGCTACATGCACCTTTTAATTTAATAAAGGACTGATCTGTGAGAACCTGGCCTCAGAAACAAAAACTACAGGAAATGGAGAAGGAAGAGAAAAGCATCAAAGTGTGTGCTGAAAGGCAGAGAAATCACTACATCATCAGCACTCCAGGGTAAAACTGAAAGGCTGAAGTATAGATCTCATTATTGCAAGAAACCCACTTGTGTGGACTTGAATGGAATTCCCCACTGGTGTAATTGTCCATCTGGGCAGGACTGAGAACAAAGTCAGTATTTAAAAGTATATATGGGCCCAAAACAGAACTTCAAATCTGAAGATCCACAAATACAGAAGTTCAGACCAAAAATGAACTTGGTACCTGGCTCTTATCTCAATGGCAGAACTAAACACCCTGAACTTTTGTCAACTTGTGGCTAGACCTTCTCTCTGTTTAAAATGAAGCACTGATTTTATTGTTTGTTTTACCTTTCTTTAGTCAGGAGCAGAACAGCATAGATTGTGACATTTTCCTCCCATTCAATGGTTTTATATAAATTGGACTGTTTTATGAAAATAGGGTGGGATGCTTTTTAATTAATTTTCATTAATATGTTGCCACTAGAAGGTAGGCCTTAGTAATTCTTGATGATATAATAAATTAAATTATAAATGATAAATTATATTTTAACCCAGAGAGATGATCAGTTTTTTATTGTTTTAATTTTCTATAATACCTTCATTTGGTAGCAACTGGAAAAGTTGGCCTAGGAAAATACATAGACATGAGATTATCATAAACATTTTTAATGAATTTTGCCAATATCAAAGGTTAATACAAGGTTCTCCCTTTGATGGATAAGGCTAAAGTATATTGCTCTCTGTTCAGTTTTACTTAGCTTTCTAAGTTGTTAACTGAATACTTGTGAAGATATAGATCATTAGACAGCACAAAATTATTTCCACTTGCAGAACTGTCAATAAAAAACAGGTACTGTAGTATTTGTGATTTAGTGCAGAGCACACCTTCTCGTAGTCATTCATAAGATTATAAGAAGTTATTTATTAGCTTATCATGACCTAACAATTTTACAAAAAGCCTAATGCAGTGTAATCATGTTTCTGCCCAGCCTGTATTAACCTTTCTTTCTCTTTCTTTCCTTCTTTCATCTCTTATTTATTTTATTTTATTTACCTAGCCTCTGTTAATCAACTGTGGACTGCAGATGGGGGTCAAGGAAACCTGTTTCCTTCTTCAATAGCTTCCAATGCTTCCACTCCTGGGGATAAAAATGCTTTAAATGGAGTTATATTCCAGGAAAATCAATATATGATTACTGCAAAGATTTGTATTGATTGTCCTGTTGCATTGCAAAGATGTTAAAGAAAAATTGCACAACACATTTCCCTTCATTTTCTATATCAAAGAACTTACAGCAAATATTTTGGGCAAGCAAAAAGTGCTGGAACTTTATTTAGAACCTCAAAACTTTTCTTCATTCAATTCTGTCACTTAAATGTTTACTGGGAAATGGTTTCATTCTTAAAGACATCTCTTTTATAATGTCTGACATCAGGCTGAGGTGTTCAGAAAGAATTGCATTGCTGGAATTTGACTAGTTCCAAAGGGGTAGCTGTGTTTGGTTTAGCTCAGCAAAACAATCAAAGAGTCTTGTGACACTTTTAAAGACTAACACATTTATTTATCACATGAGCTTTCATGGGAGAAAATCTCACTTCATCAGACACTTGAAGATAGGAAATCACAGAATGGAAGCCAAATAAAAGCAGGGGAGTGCCACTGGTCATCATCTGCAGTCCCCAAGTCAAACCCCTACAACACATCATCAAGGACCTGCAGTCTATTCTACAAGACGATTCCTCACTTGCCCAGGCCTTAGGTGGCAGACCTCTCCATGCTTATAGATAGTCCCCCTACCTTAAACAGGTACTCACCAGCAACTACAGACCTAACAACAAAAGCATTAAAGCAGGAACATATCCCTGCAACAAACCATGTCACAGCTTCGCCCACATATCTGCACGAAAGGTACCAGTATGGGACCTAATCAAGCCAGCTACCCCACCAAAGGCTCATTCATCTCAATGTGACTTATGCCATCATGTGCCAGAAATGTCCCCCCACCTTATACATTGGACAAATAGGACAGTATCTGCACAAAAGAATAAATGGACACATAACTGACTCAGAAATAATCACATTCAAAAACCAACAGGGAACATGTCAGTCTTCCTGATCACTCCGTTTCTGATCTGTTAATACCTGTACTCAGACAAATGAATAACAAATCAAAACTTCCAAGAGAAATTGCAGAATTGGAATTCATATGTAGATTTGACACAGTGAACTCAGGGCTGAATAAAGACTATGGGTTCTTTTCCCATTACAGCTAGTAATTTTGCTTTGCTTCCTCCCCACCCACCTCCCTGCTAATTGCTGTACTCCACTGTTTGAATCCTAACAACTGCTTTGGTTTTCTGTGACACTCTGACCCGATTCTATGACTTGCACTTCCCTGCATTTGTTTTGCTCCCATTCTGTAAATTCTTCATCTTCAAGCATCTGATGAAGTGGGATTAAATTGTTTGTTTTTCAAAGTACTAGGAGATTCCTTGTTTGTGTAACCAACTAGTTTCTAATAAATCGCAGTATTAGCATTGTACCTGTGTTCAAAATAAAGATTGTTTCTATCTCTTTAACGGAGGATGCTCACATTCCTTCCTAAAACATAAGCCACTGCTCGTTTAAGCTCTGATCCTCCTGTTAAAACATTCAGTGCACAAATTCGCAACTGGCTCCAGTGATGCAGGAACAGGGGGTCTTTACCTGCTTTTAATCCTATGGAAATCACTGCATGGTCTCCCATTGACTTCAACAGTACCTGGATTAGACCCCTGTTGAACCCTGTTGAGTGTGGGCAGTGTAACTTTAGCAATTCAATTATTTCACTTGTACAGGAAGAAATCCTCAATGGAAAAGGGTAGGAGCTGCACACAAACAAAACAAAAGATTGCATATTGCTCTTATGTTGGCTGCCAAATACCTCCTGGAACTAGTCTATCAGCCATTTCCCTATAGTGGATTCTGGTGCAGGAGCTGCAAAAATCACTTTGTGATATCTAAGGATGCCCCTTAGCAAGGGAAATACTCAAGTGGCTGGATCTGCCAGCATTAAAGCAGCTTTCACTGGAGCAGCACAAAGTCAACTAGAATTCAGGAGAATCAAGGAGAGAATTTGTTAGCAAATCATTTTTTTACTTGATCTTGATTTTCTTTGAATGCATTCATGATCTGTGAAAATGAACCCAAAAAGTACACCTTTTTGCTTCAGTTATTAGCTATTTATTACTCATGTTGTGTGACTGGTCACCTAAGTATTGTGACATTGCTCCTCAAATAGGTATCTAGAACTCTTTAAGTAGAAAATTAGCTCTGCCATTAGCCTGCTTGAAAATCTTGGCCACGTCACTATAACCTCCCTGTGTTTCAATTTTCCCTTCTTTAAATTAGAATTAATAATTATTTCCTTTGTAAAGTGCTTTGACATCTACTGACCTCTCCTGGGCAGAGATCAGTGTCCCTTGCCCTCTTAAAAAGAGTTTTTTCAAGGCTGTACATTTTCCGACATACACTGTGATATCTGCAGGAACCCAACCTGTCTAAACAGGCCAAGGATGCAGAACATAATTGCCAGTAGTTTTGAGCTACCACAAAGATCTTCCCAAGCAAGCATATTTATTCTTAAGGTGAAATCATTACATAAAAAACACATGAAAACAATAAATGAACCTACATGTATGCTGATAAGCTTACTAGAGAACCAGAGATCTTTCCCCAACACCAGCAAGGGCTCTGGTAAGAGTCAGTCCTTCAAGTTCTGCAAAAGGGTAATTCCCATGGTTCTAAGTCCATAGCACTTGTAGGACCACAACAACCAAGAATAGTTTAGTCTTTCCATTACATAGAGTGGGCCTTTGATTGTGGCATCATGTAAAGGTGATCTGCAAACAAAGACCTACTCCCCTCAGGATACAGTTTCAAAAAGCTGGATTTTGCATAACCAAGAGCGGGGAATTTGCATTAGTCTCCGCTAGATAGTCGCTAAGAAATACGCTTCACACATACCAAAAAAACAGTCTTGGCTTACATGTTTTTCAGTACAGTCCTTAGATTTCTTAGATGCACAATAATACATAACTTTTGCACTTAGTACAAAAGACTCCAAAGATGTTTAAACTTAGTTCAAGAAGGTTTCCTAAGCATATAACAGGACATAGCCATGTCTGTGACATCCTTAATTCTTCCTGTTGTATTTCTCAGAGGTATATTACTAAAAACAGAGTGTCTGACACAGTGATATTATTTATGAAAATGACTAGGTTCATATTAATATCACCACCAACTAGTATCATATATATGAAAAAATTTGGAAATACAGGAAGCATAAATCAAAACTCAGATTAGGCTTTTGGGACCAGGCTTGGGTGTTGCTAAATGGACACTTCACTTAAGTGATTGGGTGGTAGATGCTAAAGAGTAGAAATAAGTTTGTATGCTGCTGGGTTGGGATCTATATTAATTATTGGGTGAAAGGATTCCTGGAGTAGTCAATTTGTATACTGTATTTTTAATATATGTCAAGGAGTGCCAACAGCAAAGCATGGGTTTTTTTTATGGAATATGTATATAAACTGACAGTAAATAAATATATAAATGGCTTTTGTGAAAACCCATTATTTAGAAGCTTAAATGCCAGGTGCTAGCTGCTGAGCTCTTTTGAAAACTTTTATGTCTACATTTGCTCTCCTTGCAGTTACACAATACTCATGCAAGGCTAGATTGTGACACTGCTTTCCAGGTTTAAGCAAGGAGTGGTACACTGCTATGCTGTCTCTGAGGTACCTCAAAGGAAGACTGAAAGTCACAATCTTCCTCTGTGTCTTCCCATTGCCCTATGGATACAGCAAACTACAAGTCAGCATGTAACGCAGCGTAGTGTCCGATGCACCAGTGTAACTAGGTCACTGAACTGGTTGTGGTGGGGAGACAGATTGAAGGCCTCATTCCCTCTCTGCCCCTTCCCACCCACCTGTAGGAGAGAGGGATAAAATGGTACTGGAAGCCCCAGTAGAGGTGAGAATGAGGTTTTATGCTTCTTTCTGCCTTGTAACTGATATTACATAGACAGACAATGGAAGAGTCTTCATAAAGAAATTCAAGCAACACTTTTTTTTTTGTCATCTTGTACTTTCAGATATAAATGCGTAACTCTACAGTGAGAGCTGTGTAAGCATATCTGAAAGCAGAAGTTGGCCTCCTTCTGAAAATGCATAGTGCTCACTTCCACAAAATAAAGTTCACAAGAATTGTATGGAAATGAGCTAGAGAATTATTTATGCATTCGGTTTAAACTGAAGATTCACAGGAGACAAAGGAAACTAGATATAGTAAATATCATTGGTGAATATATTAATGTATTCAGAAAAGTTTGCCCTGGATAAAATCAACAAGGATTTATATTTTTAAAAATCCTACTTTAATCTATTAAAAAGTGAACAAAACAAATACATTTCTAAATGTCTGTTCTACATCCAGATTGACTGGCTGTCAAAAACTTGACTAAATAAAAAACTTTACCTAAGACAAATGGAAAACTATTGCTAATGTTTCTGCACTGAGATTCTCAAGTTGTGTCTTTTGCCAGATTATGTCACACGTAGTATGTTGCTATAAAGAAGAAAATTCATCAACAGCATAGGGAAATGGTATTTCCCCTACCAGTTTTCTCTAAAAATGACATTACAAATATTTTTGATCAAACATAAAAGCCTACCCATAATTACTCCACATTTACCTTCATATTGTACTATGCCATTCACTTTTAATCATACCATTTAAAATTACACTTTTTAATTATTTATAAACTTGTTACATGTTTCTGAAGGCCAACCCACTAGCTTGGCAGCAGTATGTGGTAGTGTTAGATGAGATATCCGGGGTTTTGAGCAACTGTGGAATTCCTGCACCACAGGCAGGTAAAGATCAATGCCACTTATTAAAAGAACCCATTTGGTTGTTTGAACTGCACTGCTTTCATAGCATCTTTCCCCCTCCCACACTCTCCCTCTATGAGCTGTTATCTAGAAAACAAGAGTGACAGGGCTCTTTCTGTTTTTCCCTTCCTGGCAAACCCACCACTAACGCAGAATTCAATCATCAGTTGATATAAATTGCCACAGCTCCACTGAGTGCATAAGGATGGGGCTCTGACCATTTACACCAGCTGAGAATCTTTCCCAAGGACTCTATATTGGTCTAAGATGAGAAACATGTGGGAAAACAAATCATGGCACTAAAAGGAAGGGATGCACTCCCATCTGTAATGGGCCAGTCCTTGAAATGCAGTCTGTACCAGTGGGACAAAGAACAGGCCAAACTTAAAAGAACAAGGAGCTCCTCTCAGAAAGCTCACACTCACTTTTTATCCTACCTAGTCAAACGACAGTATTTATTTATTTATATTCTAATCATAATTTGCATTTGAAGACTGTTACACTGGAACAGAACAGTATTCAAAATGGTAGCTGCATAAACCAAACTGTGTTTTTACAGTCGTACACAAATCTGAAGCCAACAAGATGGTCAAACAGTAAAACCACTGATCCTGACTGTGTAAGCCAGGGAGTTCTCTACCACTGGTGATACATGCCACTGTCTGACCAGAATATCGCAAGAAAGAGAAAATTTGTTAAAATAAATGTTTTCTAGTTCACATAACACAAATTCTGCTGGGTGGCACATGGAATCTTTTATAGACAGGAGACCACCATGCAAGGTTGTCAATGAAGATAAGATTATACTACCTTGTAGAAGAGGTGCCAAATTTCATTTTAAAATATACAAATAAAAAAATAAAATTACCTGAAATTTCCAATTTAGAGATTCCATGCAAAATTTTCAGTGGTTACCGGGCAACCTTATGAAAGTACCCTGGTATGACTAAATAATTCCAGAATAGAACCCTGGATTTCAAGAATTCCAGTTAAAAAAAAAATCTCAGTTTAGCATAAACGACCAATACTCAACTTAAAACGTAATATAGAAACAATGTGTAGAAGTCTACATCCCATTTATACTGTCTACATAATTGTTGTTCTTGCCTGATCTGTGAATGAAAAGAGGACACCATTCCATTTCATTCAGGAAAACTACATTCATTGATGTGCAAACTGTAATATTTTATTAAATAAACACAAACTAGGATATAATAGCATACATTTGTTTTCATTACAAGTAGTAATGCAATCTTTCTCTAAGGCTTACTACATTAGCATTTCATTCCATGTTCCAAATGCCTTTGAACTTTCTGAAAAGCTACATCTGTTAGCTCCCTTGTATACACCAGAAAGTTACCAAGTGAATTAAGTTTTAATATAAATTGCTTTGTTCACTATTAAGATTGATGTTGGACACACTGTACTGTTAGTTGCAAACTGCAATTACAATTCACTGCAATTATCTCTGGTTGTTAATAGCACAAGATAGCATGTCACTTTCTACCAAGTGTATAATTTATCTTTTTTTTTTTTCTTCATGAACTCTTGTGGTATTCCAAATGTATAATCTTGTTGTATTATTTCCCAGTGGTCCAACAAAATGCACAGCAAGTGCTGACTAGAACAAACTAAAAAGCAGTGCTATTGACAAGCCGTCACTTGTGCAGTAATGAACACTCTGCCTCTACTTTCACCTCACCAAACTAACAGCTTTAATTTATGATAAAGCAAACGAGAGACAACCTCCAGTTTTATTGTACCCTCAGTGCTGTTTCAAATAAAGTAATTAGAAGGTCAAGAGACAGGCCTAGAAGCCAAATATAAATGCAACCCTTCTGCACTGACATTTAAAAAAAAAAATCTTCAGTGTTCAAAGAGCATTTTATCCATCTTTCTTCTGCAGAGCAGCACGAGCCAGTTCTTTACCACCGTAACCAATCCGAAACAGTGCTGGTTCAACTCCTTTGCTCAGTAATTCAGCCCATATGTAACATGAGTGGGGTACCAGACATCACCTCAGGAGACTTCTCAGAATAGGGTTCTGCCCTTGCCTGTGATTTATAATAAAGGTACAGGTGATTTTGAAAACATTTTTTATATCCAACAGAAACTTCATAGAAGGGTAATAGATGAAATTCCTGCTTCTACTGTGAGGACAAGAAACTTCAACAGATACCATAAGCTAACATTAATAACATCTGAAGGATGAGTTGATGGGTAATAAAGAAGAAAAACATGCGTTGTTTGAAAGGTTTGCTTAGATTCCCCCAACATTCTTATTTACTATATAAGAAGAAAAACTGTGCATAGAATAGTTGAAGAAACAGTTCTTGACTGGACCCACTAGAATGAATAGGCAGATCTATTTAAATTTACATCTTTGCAGCATTATTATATATTTTTATAGTACAGATTTATAATCATGCTGATGCTGCATGTTTCTACTCTCATTGTACAGTAACATCCTAAATGTAAACTTCAGCTTTAATCCAAAAGGATCATATAGCATGTAAGAAGCGAAATAAACTGATATGTTCTAGTGGGGTAGCCAGTTAATTTATTTCAGCAAAAAAAAACAAGGAGTCCCGTGGCACTTTTAAAGACGATCAGAGTCATTTATTTAATACAATTGTTAGTCTTTAAAAGTGCCAGAGGACTTTTTGTTCGAAAAACTGACATGTAAGCTATGTAAGGCGAAACCTGTACAACAAATCAGTCCTATTTAAGAAACAAAACAAAAAACAAAACAAACAGCAAAAAACAAAACAAAATCCTCCTGTCTTAAAACCATCTCAAAAAATTCTCCAGTTTATTGATATAATTCTAATACAACTAAATTAAAATATTACCTCCTGTTAACAAATTGTTTCTGTTCATCCTTTGACAAGATCCTTAAGTTTGGCTTCACTCAGCAAGGATCATTTCACCCACTGTTGAATTGAAGCCAGACATGAGGCAAAACACAGCAGCTGTTTAACACAACCAATAATTTAGAAGAAGTAGTGAAGAAAAATACTGTATCCAATTGAAATTACAGGAAGAGTTTAAGTAGATAGAATGGAGATACCCACACTGATGTTTCAAGGACACTGGAGTTAGCTAGTATACTACTTATAAAATGCATTCTGGAACTTTACATGCCCACTAGAGGTCAGGAACATGTTTAAAGTTGTCATTTCCAACAGTGTCCTAGCATAACTGAGCATATATTGATCAGTAACAGACGGAAGAGTGCAACCCACAGAACCATCAACTTCACTTTCCGCAGAACCAATCTATTCCACTGTCGTCATTTATCCAATTTCCAACTTAGCTTGTCCTTGCTTAGATGAGTAGACATCAAGAGAGATTCAATACACAAACAGCTACAGCTGCATTTTAAGCTTCCAATGTCTTTCCTACATCATGGATACATCATACTAGCCAAACACTACACAACAAAAACTATACTAAAGAAACAGTGACTGACAGCAAAATAATAAACGTTATAGTTAAACACAACAATGCACAGACAATTAGTATTAAGGTAGTGCTGCTGTTGTATATATAGCTTATACATAGAAGTGTTTTCTTTTGAGTATAAATCACCCCATTGAAGTAGGTGTGTCTCCTATATTTAACAGTCTTTTAATTAAGGTTTTATTGTGCAATTTTTCTCAAAGTAATTTTTGCACTATCATGACATGTTCACAAGGTAAGTATAATTGCGTTTAATGATCTAAGTGGTATAAAAATATGTAATCATATAATTAGAACAAGCAATCATGTTGTAAAGGCTCTTGTGAAACTGTTAAAAAAAACCACAAAGGTACTGCATACATACATACATTAGGCAATTATCAGTATTCAGCTACCTTTGCCTTTGTTTTTCCAAAAAATTCAAAGGGATTCACCTACATAACTTCGCGGTAGAAACCATTCAAAGTAAGGTCCTTTTTAATGATTTATGCTGCCTGGCTTCCATTTTCCCCTCTTCCATAGTTGTCAATGGATGATTATTTTGTTTTTTTACCATAAGGATTATCTGTGAGCTACCAGGCCTAGAGCTCTGGCTGGGTTATTTATGTATTTTGGTATATTATAAATTATTTTTTTTTAACAGGGAGTAAAAAGCATCTTGATTCTTAAAGCTGCACAGCCAATGCAGCTCAAGAGCTGATCTTAAGATCTGATCTACCAGCCATCAAATCCTACACATTCTTCCCTATATTTTGCACTGAGACTTAGTGAACTCATTTTTAAAAAACACCCCAAAACAGAAAAAATACTACACCTAGATCTTCAATTGTTTTGCATTAGTTCATATAAGCATCTTAAAGATTGAACTTATTCCTACTAATGTCAGCCCTCCCAACAACCTTTGGAAGCAGCACTACAATTACTCACCAACAATTCTGTTTCCTCCTGATTGGTTTTCTTGTGCAGAAGGAAGTGGCCTACTATTTCTACCAGGTATAATAGGAGATACCGCATATCTTTAGGAGAGCTATAGATTTGCTCTTATGTCCTCAACAAGATATAAAATCTACTTCTTCCCCAGCGTCCTTCTGGGGCGACAGCCACCTATCTGTTTCCACCATCTCCAAATGTCTTTCCTTTGTTTTCCTGTTACCCAGTTATCTCTTCCCCTAAGTAGGAGGGAATCTCTGCTGTTCTCGACTCCTCTTTCTCTAGTTTCCAGAACTGGGAATTTCTCCCCTCTGGCGCAGCCTCTCCCCGTCCCACCCCCTGAGAAAATGGTGGCTATGTCACTGTCCTTGCTCCTCTGCTTCTTTCTTCCACTTGTCCAAAGGGGTTTTGGAAGTAAACATTCTCTCATCCGTGTGAGCCACATTCAGTTCACAGCACAGCATTTGATGAAGCAGACATTGAGGTTAGAACACCAGGACTGTAAATCATAGTCAAGCTTTGCACAAAAATAAAATAAATGGTAAAATACAAAATTCTGAATTCTCCATAGAATTCCAGGGACTTCACAAGCTACTGGGGTTTTCTTCTACTGCTCAATGTCTTTTTAGGCCCAAAACTGATGTCTACTATAGATATAAGAGATTCCTGTTTTGTCATGTTAGCTACTAAAATACCATGTGAATTCCTGAAAATTAATTTCTCCCCTACCTAACGTCCCACTCAAGTATTCAGATAAAAAATACATTCAATAATAGATAATATTCAGTGTCCACCATCCTCCTTAGATATCATTAGTTGAGTTCTCAGAGGTAATATGATAAATTTGAGAAGGGAGGAGTATTTAAATGAAGCCCCCATTTCTCTGTCAATGGTCTGGAAATGGTAGCTGCAAAGCACAGCAGTAGTCCTCTTCAAACCACTGGTATTCAAAAGGTATAAGCCCCAGAGGAAGTACCAAGGATATAAGGAAATCTGTGAATCACTGAAAAATGTTGGTATGCGAGACTGAAGATATACCAGCTGGTCTACTGCTTCAGCTGGTTACCAGAGGGGCCAGGAAGAAATTAGTCTCACAGCTAAATTGAAAGAACACCTGGACATTAACCTAAGGCACTGATTCACTTGTGAACAAGGTCATCTTTGTTTCCTCACCAAACACACCTAGGAATTAAATAATGACCCATTAAAAAGACTGACTCTCAACATAGTAAATCACTCAACTGCACTGCTATTCAAACTGCCAAATTCAAATACTGGCCAGTCCCAAATACATGACAATCTCTCTCCACACCTTCCCCAGATTACCCTCTTCTCTGCCACTTTTCTGAGGATAGAGCTTTTCCGCCTCTCTCTCCAACACAGAGATGATAAAAAAAAAATACGTATTTTTTGTTTGTGTCTACTGACAATGTATTTTCTGTAGGAAACAAACATCTGCATGAAAAAAATACATTCCCTTCCAAAATGTTCAATTTCTTGAGGAAAAACATCAAAATTTAATTTCAATGGTTTTCTTTCTTTCTTTATTTTATTTTTTTCCTGGAGAAAGGGAGAGAGGAGGAACATCCTCTAAAAGTATCTAATTCATATGGATATTTGCTCTTTAAACAGAAATGAAAGGAACTGTTTTCATTAGAAACAAAAAAAATTTAAAAAATTGTATTAATTCTTGTCACTGAAAAATTCTTTGAAAGATTTCAAACAAAGCCAAAATTTTTATTTAATTCAATTTTTCTGTTGAAAATATTTGCCGTTTTAAACTAGCCCTACTCCCATACCTGCAAGGGATAAATGACTTCCAAGATCCTCCCATCCTTCTTTAGTCAGCCAGTATAGCCAATACCATCTGGGAGCAGTCAGTTTGTCTGTTCAACCACCAAATAGCTGTAGTAGTAAAATTTTGCTTCTAGCTTTTTATGGAGCTGAGAGGTGCCCTGGTCCTACTGAGGTAGGCTGTATGATGAACAGATAGGCACTAAGACCCTCTGGGGGAAGCAGAAGATGTTTCCTTTGCAGGCTAACAAAGTCAAAGAAAAATTTACTTTATGAAACACATAATGGGTCAGAAGAAGTTATTGCCAGAGGCATTAACCCAGTGCTGTTCACTCACTGACGCAAGGTGGGTCTGTTCCCCATGAGGTAGTGGGTTATCCATATGAAATATGTGCCATATTTGGTGGTCTGGAGATGTTAAGTGGTTTGGAGTAGTGTGTCTCTGAGAGGAGATTCAAAGGCTAGAAGCTGCTTCTATATAATCACTTTTTTAAATGACAAAGGACTTTTACATTGCTGATTTTTGCAATAAAAACTATGGTATGTTTTACTTTCCTACAGTGAGACGTTATTTTCTCCCAATTAGTGTCAGCACTGCAGCCAGCCCTAGTCTATCAGTTCTAAAATATACATACAGTATATATAGCTATTCTTAAAAGATCACTGGGGGGTGGCAGCTATATTTAGGTGATTATGGAATTTATTAATACCACATATAAGTAGAGGCCAATTATGGAAGTATATATTATCAGAAGTTCCCAAGTTAGCAGTTGTTTCTTTTCAGTATGCACGTATTCAAGCTTTTGGCTTGGGGCATTTCTCTTTTACATTCTGAATTAGTTCTAACCATCCATATTCAGGTGTCATGAAACAGAAGAGAAATACTCTTCTCCCCCACTATACTAACCACAACAGGTTTATCTAGTCTGGTAGTACAAGAGTAATAGCTACCCCAGTCAGATACGAAAGATTCATTTTTCCATTTTTGGGTCACCCTTCATTTACATGTTATACACATGCTGAAATATTTTCTCTCTCAATCAATTCATATCGGCACATGAAAGACACTTCCTATAAATTCTCTGCTACAGCTTCTGATTCAGAAAGTATTTTATGGAAGACATATTTTAGGTTGTCCACCCTTTGATTTCCCACAGAAACTAATAAATAATCAACAAAAATATGATTAAAGACACTGCTTGAAATCTCATCCAAAAAGGAATACCAGCTAGTGAAAACATCTTTCTGATCCAAATTTGTTTATCTTAGAAACAGGATTCTAACTTAGGTTTCGAAAAACCTGATGAAGGCTTCAGCTAAGTTTTGACATAAGATTTTCATATTCAAAATATCTACTGAAATAAATAGAAAGGCATATGAATCTTGAAATTGCAGAAGGATGAAATGGAGCTTAGTAAGCCAGAAAGGAAAATGACTTATCTGAAATTGGAATTTTCTTTTTAAAAAATCCCTTTGAAATCATACTCAACCTGTTTGCAGTCATATGTACTTAACGGGCATTGCTTTAACCCTTTGTATAGGTAACCAAAAGTCTACTGCCAGCAGTAGATTGTGGATAAGGAAATTCTAACTTTCTCTCTATTACAGTGTCAAGAGATTAGGAAAAGCTAAAAGCCTTTAACTCTGCATAGTATATTTCTCTGTGAACAACAATCCCCTTTGAACCTACTTATTAATCTGCAATAAACCATCACTCCAGATTTCCTGGATAGGTTCAGAAAGTGAGAAAATGGGTCTAAACATATCTAGCTATGCCAGTTATCTAGAGAACATAAACATGTCTTTGTTCCTCTTAATTAAAATGTTGATCTTTGGTCCTGAACACAATATAAAATTTTAAGATATTATGGAGCATATATTATAAATTATTGTGCATTGGGTTAATGTGCTTGTCTTTTATACAACTTCAAATTCTAGCAAACTCTAACTATACAGGGAAATGAGTTTAATGATCTCAACTGAATGTCAAGTCCAAGTAACAAAACTATGGCACAATTAATACATTAAATAATAATAATAATTCCAACCTGCACTTATGCAGTATGGAACTTTTCAAATAGAGGACTGCCTCCATTTACTTAAATTCAGTACAGACCCTATATTGGCAGGGCTGTCATGCCATGGGGACCAGATCTGGCCCATGGAGCTGCCGCCTGGGGGCTCTGCGCAACAGTAGTGAACACGACACAGGCTGCCGCAAGCAGAGCAGGGCTAAGCCTGCTTGTAAGTAGGATCAGGTGAGTAAGTCAGAGCACAGGGCAACAAAGGAAGCGTCCAACCAATCCCAGCTTAGCTCTGCTGTGGTCTGCCAACCAATCAGAGTCTCAGTTACAGGAGGCTGAGTGGGGTTCCCAGAGAGACACCATACTGTTCCCCCTACCCCAATTGTTCATTGACAGTCAGTTGGCATGCTAATCTGATTGACTGCACATTGCATGAATCACAGATAAAAAAAGGAAAATGTAGCTGGGACTCACAGGGATGAGCCAATCAAAGGCCAGCCAGGACTGAGCCAATCAAATGCCACCATGCTGAGTGACTGACAGCGAGTGTGTGGGGAGGAGAGGGGGCAGGAGCCCAGCCTGCCTGTAGCTGTGACTGAGACTGATTGTCAATGCCTGCCACCACACAGTAAGGCAAGTAGAAAGGGTAGGGGGATTGGGGAGCAACCCAGCTGAGGAGCAAGGTCAGGGAGTGGCCAAGCCAGGGAAGGGGGTCCAGGACATGGACAACAGGAGGAGGAGGGTCTGGGAGCCTGCATGGCAAAGGGGAGCCCACAGGGCAGGGAAAAGAGAAGGTGTTGCAGAGCCTGCAGGACTGGGGAGGGGAAAGGCGAGCCCATACTGCTCTGAATGTGGAAGGGGCAAGGGTTGGGGAGCCTGCACCGACGCATGGCCTGCAACAGGTGTCCTGCCCTCCAGTGTGGCCTCCTCACACTGAATGAGTTTGACACCTCTGGTATAGGGATGTACAATTTGGCCCCTTTGTATTTGCAAGTATAATTCTCATATCACTTATCTAAACTGTTCTTTGTATATCTGCAAAAATAACAACACAGTCAACTAACTTGGAAGATAATTCCACTGAAGAATTTCTCCTCTCTAAGAACTTTTTCCTGAGGGCCTAGCCAAACTATTTTTTGGTAATGACTAAGTATTGCTCTTTCTCTCTGATTGGGACAGGTTACAATAATATTTCTACTTGTCACCATCAGTGTGTATTGCTATCATAAATATGACAGATGGACCTGTTCACGTACGTTCTTCATCCTCAAATCTGGGGAAAGATCAGATCCATCCACCATCACCCAGAACCATCTTCAGTAAAAATAAAATTATCAGCCCAGGCAGAACAACATGACTTTCTCTGTCACCAACTGACAGAAATACAACATGTAAACAAATTCATCCATAAGCCCATAGAAACATATGAAGTTACTTATTGCTCCAGTAAGAAGAACTGCCAGGACCATGATAATGCTATTCGAGCAGCCTAGCAATCTCTGTGATGAGAAGCAGATGCACAGAACCAATGTAATTTGATTTGGAAGAAAGATGTCTCTTTAATACATGACCTAACACAGGGACTTTGGCTGTTTTAACATTAGCTGACAAAACCTTATTAGGAGTCATTCCTTTATAGTAGCAAACCAGGAAACCCTGGCAATTTAGAAAAGTCCCCTGTGATATAACTGTTTACACGTGTCTTGAGATGGTAATAACTGAGTGACAAAGCTTGTATATAATCAGAAGGAAATGATCATCTTTCAACCCTTGTTTATTTGAATGGAAAATCAGAATGCTGAAAAGTTCACACACTAGAATAATGTAGTGCTCCCAGGTACTATATATCAACAAGATTATTTAATTCTTAATTCCTTTTACATCTGGCTTGAAGCAACTATGCTCTGTCCTCAGAAAAGAGAACAATCTTCCAACCAGTATGAGTGCACACATGGTATCTTATGAAAACAGAAAGATGAATTCCACTGTCTGCAGAAGGCCCTCAAAACAGTACTCAGCTGAGACTGTACTATGTGTAGGCTTTTTCCTGGTTTCTGTACAAGACTGAATTTCTCCTGTAAAAAATCTTGAACACTACACATATTTTGCATAATTGAAATGGGCTGCTTTTTTTACTCTTGACCAAGCCAACCACTGTGCAAACTCTCTCCCTCTTTCTCTCTCTCTAATAGTGCTCCCTGTATGGGTTTTCTGAACTTTATGACTGTTCCCTAAGCTTAAAAGGTATGGGAGCAAACATCAGAAGCAGTCATGCCTAGACTACAAATTCTGTGCTTTTAAAATAACATTGAATAAAAGAATAGAGAGCTATGAAACGAATACATGCAATTTGTGCATTAAAATGGACTATTTTAGTTGTTATATATACATGTCGTGTGTGTGCCTGAAAGAAAGGAAAGACTACTGCCCACTGAAAGATGTCACATTGTCAAAGTCCATGGACATGCGAATCTATGAAGTGCAACTATAAACAGTAGTTCCTTACGCTGAAAAAATATTCAAGAGAAAACTATTTTAATACCAACCAACTATGGAAACACACATTGAAATAAAAGTCTGTATGTTATGGCTTCTTTGTAACATTTTTTTTTAATTACAGCATAGATCTCATCCTGTTCTTGACAGAATATTGTATGCTGTCCAAATCTGGCCCTTTGCTATGGTTCCATTTGATTGGTAATTCAAATAACTGCCACCAAACATAAATCCCAGCCTAAGCTTTCTTCCTGTACTTGGCTGTGCCTGAAGTTTTCCCTGAAGGAATTTCCTAGCTCCCTTTGCCCAGAGGAATAACCCAACTTCTCTTGTACCTGGCTTGAGTTAACAAGGTTCTCTCTCTTAGCATGATTTCATCACTATAACATGTTCATGGAAGGTTCAAACACCTGATATATTGATGACTCCACAGAGAAATCCTACAGCCCGGTGCAGGCTTATAAAATATTCTTTCCTAATACAGGGAGATTGTTGTCAATTAAGCCACACTGTCATACAAAGTTACTTCTAAAATATTAATGAGTAGTTCCATGACCTTATCTAGCTACATCCTAATTACGAATACATAGCATGCAAGAGTGCTTCATTACAAAGTGTACTTTGCAGGGTATGTAAAACAGCAACCCCAAATACCGGCTCAAGCATTCAGTATCTGTATTGTTCATCTTCTGGTTTCCTTTTTTAAGACACAGGTCCTGGTTCTGCCTGAAGATAGCCTTTAGCACCTTAGGTACTCATAAATGTGTTCCTTCTGCCTCCAGCTGCAGTAGATTTAACAAATGATTTTCTTTCAAATACCATACATTAAGCATAAAGTTAATTTTAAATATACTATATGCCTAGATATTAGATATGCAGAGCCAGGAATTGAACCACAACCACTACTTCAACCCCTTTAACCATGAGACCAACCTTCTCCAGTATGCAACCCAGTTTCCATTTTTCTTTTAAAGATACATGAAAAAGCAACAATTAAAATGTGAATTACCATTTTGCATATATCTCTGTGGTGAATAACCTCATTGACCTCTTTGCTGTCGGCAGTCTGCACAAAACAGTGTAAACTAACCTTTAAAAACATCTTTCCCCTACATTAATTTTTCTGGTACTACCTGAGTCAATGAGGAAATTTCAAAAGGAGACATCATAAACACTAGAAGGCTCAGTAAAACCTATATAAATGTTAGATCACAAAATGATAGATATGAGGGTAAATTCAGTGAACCAGAAAACAGCAAAAGAGAAAATAAACCTGAAGGTGGTTGAAAAATGTATATATACATTCATCTGTGCTGATTGCTCCCCCACTTACTTAGTAGGACCTCTAAGCAAAAATAGATACATTTTCAGTTTTCTATACAAGTTTACAGGTCACCCTTAAACTAGTTTAAGATACAAAGAACTTTAACGTTTAATAGATGCACAAAAAGTTTCATATTTACATGGATTTTAAATGAGATGTTTTACTGTCTCCTATAACTGGGCCTCCAAACTGCTGGCATAATGTTGGGAAGTTAACAGCTGCAGTGTAGTGGTCTGACAATAAAGCTGCTGCAGGTGTGCAGTTTAACGAGGTGTTAATTGTGTAGCTGTTGGACATAAACAGAGAACCCAAAGGGTGTGTAATGGGGTTATTGTGCATGAAGGGCTAATGTGAGTGCAGTGCACTGCAAATCAAAAGAGCCAAATTGTGCTTTGTTTGTCCATGCCTGTCTTGTACAGTGGTTCCCAACCTTTTTCTTTATGTGGACCACTACATCATCATCAAAAGCTTCTGAGGACCACCACATAAGCAAGCTGTTTTAAACATTTTTAACATAGTCTATGACGATGATAGTCAAACTTCTAGATCAATGGATATTGAAAAAGCAGCTATTTCTAACAATTTATTATGCTCACTCACAAACATACTGCACTTGTCACAGTACATTTACCTGCAGTAATTATTTTTTTGGGCCCCCCCTCCCCCTACAACCTGCAGTACCCTTGTGGACCACCAGTGGTCTGTGAACCACAGGTTGGGAACCACCACTCTAGTATGTTTACAAAAGTTTACAGTTTCCTTTCAGCATAGCAATGCCCCCCAGAATCCTATAGTCCCTCAGTTAAAAAAAAAGGGGGGGGGGAGATGACCTTTACTAAGAAATGCTCAGTAGCACAAACATCTTTCCTTTCCTACCCAAACAGCAAGGACTGTGGCAGGGGGAGGACACTGGCAGCTGGTTACCTCTGGCGGTAGGCAGTGCTCCACCCCTGCCCACAACCCACCCTCTGTTGTGGTGAAGAATCGTTATGCGGTGCTAGAGACGGTGAAGGAGGTGGAAGAGGAGAGGCCATGCACCCCCGAGGCTGGGAGGATCACAGCCACCACAGCTAGGAGGAAACGTAGAGTTGTGGTGGTTGGGGACTCACTTCTGAGGGGGACGGAGGCACCCATCTGTCGCCCTGACAAGGTCTCTCGAGAGGTATGCTGCCTGCCAGGTGCCCGCATCCGAGACATTACGGAGGGATTGTCGAGAATCATCCGCCCCTCTGACTACTACCCCATGCTTCTCATCCATGTAGGAACCAATGATACTGCAAGAGGTGATCCTCGGCAGATCAAAGGTGACTTCAGGGCTCTGGGAGCGCGGGTGAAGGAGTCTGGAGCACAGGTGGTGTTCTCCTCGATTCTTCCAGTCAAGGGTATAGGCCTGAGCAGAGACAGATGCATCCTGGAGATAAACGCTTGGCTGCGAAGATGGTGTCATCAGGAGGGCTTTGGCTTCCTTGACCATGGGTTGCTGTTTCAGGAAGAAGGACTGCTAGGCAGAGATGGACTCCATCTTTCGAGGAAGGGGAAGAGCGTATTTGGATGCAGACTGGCTGACCTAGTGAGGAGGGCTTTAAACTAGGTCTGATGGGGGAAGGGGACCAAAGCCCACAGGTAAGTGACTATGTGGGAGACCAGGGGGATGGGATGGAACTTGGGGGGTGCCGGGACTGTAACTACAGGGATAGAAGAGAGGATAGTTGGAACATGCGGGGGGAATCAAATAACCTTCTTAGATGCTCTAATGAAGCCCTAATGCCTGAGGCACGTGGGGGAGGTCAACACCAAAAGAAAATCCAGGGAGGTAGATACAATAGAATTGAAAATCAAAATGGGAAAGTAGGGCAATCAGCTGGGTATCTTAGGTGCCTATACACAAATGCAAGGAGCCTGGGAAACAAGCAGGAGGAATTGGTAGTACTGGCGCAGACAAAGAACTATGACATGATTGGGATAAAAGAGACGTGGTGGGATAGTTTGCATGACTGGAGCTCTGCAATAGATGGGTATAAACTGTTCAGGAAGGACAGGCAGGGAAGGAAAGGGGGAGGAGTAGCACTATATGTAAAGGAGCTCTATGACTGCTCAGAGCTTCATTATGAAAGTGGAAACAAGCCAGTTGAAAGTCTGTGGGTTAAGTTTAGAGGGGAGAGCAACAAGGGGGATGTTGTGGTAGGTGTCTGCTATAGACCACCAGATCAGAAGGAGGAGGTGGATGAGGCATTCTATGGACAACTGGCAGAAGTTTCTAGAGCACAGGCCCTGGTTCTCATGGGGGACTTCAATTACCCTGACATCTGCTGGAAGGCCAATACAGCAGTGCACGGGCAATCCAGGAAGTTTCTGGAGAGTGTTGAGGACAACTTCCTGGTACAAATGCTGGAGCAACCAACTAGGGGCCTTGCACCTCTCGATCTGCTGCTCACAAATAGAGAAGAATTTATCAGGGAAGTAGAAGTGAATGGCAGCCTGGGTAGCAGTGACCATGAGATGATTGAGTTCAAGTTGATGATTAAAGGAAAGAAGGAAAGAAGCAAAACGCAGACCCTGGACTTCAGAAAAGCAGATTTTGTCTCCCTCAGGGAACTGATGGGCAGGATCCCTTGGGGGGCTGATCTGAAGGGGAAAGGTGTTCAAGAGAGTTGGGTGCATTTTAAAGAAACCCTGCTAAGGGCACAGGAAGATACAATTCCGATAAGGAGAAAGCACAGCAAATGTGGAAGGCGCCCACTGTGGCTTAACAGAGAGCTCTGCACTGAGCTGAAGCATAAAAAGGACGCTTACAGGAAGTGGAAGCTAGGACAGATGACTAAGGAGGCATATAAAGACATTGCTCGGGACTGCAGGGATAAAATCAGAAAGGCCAAAGGACAAATGGAGTTGCGACTAGCAAGGGATGTGAAGGATAACAGGAAGGGGTTCTATAAGTATATCAATAACAAGAAGAGGATCAGGGATGGTGTAGGTCCCTTACTGAATGGGGCAGGCATCCTCGTGACAGAGGATGAGGAAAAAGCTGAAGTGCTCAATGCTTTTTTTACTTCAGTTTTCACAAGCAGGGTCAGCTCCCAGCCCACTACACTAGGTACAGTAGGCTGGGGAGAAGAAGAGAGGCCCGTGGTGACAGAAGGTCAGGTTAGGGACTGCTTAAAGAAACTAGATGTGCACAAGTCCATGGGGCCGGATGAACTGCATCCGAGGGTGCTGAGGGAGCTGGCTGATGAGATAGCAGTACCGTTGGCCATTATCTTTGAAAACTCATGGCGAACAGGGGAGGTGCCAGAGGACTGGAAAAACGCAAATATAGTACCTATCTTCAAGAAAGGCAAAAAGGAGGATCCAGGGAATTACAGACCTGTCAGCCTCCCCTCAATCCCTGGACAAATCATGGAGCAGCTTCTCAAAGAATCCATCCTGAAACACGTGGAGGAAAATAGAGTGATCAGGAACAGTCAGCATGGATTCACCAAGGGTAAATCATGCCTGACCAACCTCATCGCCTTCTATGATGAGATGACTGGATTTGTGGATGCGAGAAGAGCCATTGATGTGATATACCTTGACTTTAGCAAGGCTTTTGATACGGTTTCCCACAGCATTCTCATTGGCAAATTAAGGAAGTATGGGTTAGATGCATGGACTGGAAGGTGGATAGAAAACTGGCTAGATCAACGGTTTCAGCGTGTAGGAATCAATGGCTCCATGTCAAGTTGGCAAGCAGTAACAAGTGGTGTGCCCCAGGGGTCGGTCCTGGGGCCAGTTCTGTTCAATATTTTCATCAATGATCTGGATGATGGGATAGATTGCACACTTAGTAAGTTTGCGGATGATACCAAACTGGGGGGAACGGTAGACACCCTAGAGGGCAGGGACAGGATTCAGGGAGACCTAGACAAATTGGAGCAGTGGGCCAAGAGGAATCTCATGAGGTTCAACAAGGACAAGTGTAAAATCCTGCACTTGGGACGAAAAAACCCCATGTACTGCTACAGGCTGGGGAGTGATCACCTAAATAGCAGCACTGGAGAAAAGGACCTGGGAGTCATGGTGGATGGGAAGCTGGATATGAGTCAGCAGTGTGCGCTTGCTGCCAGAAAGGCCAATGGCATACTGGGCTGCATCAGAAGAAGTGTTGCCAGCAGATCGAGGGATGTGATCATTCCCTTCTACTCTGCACTAGTGAGGCCACATCTGGAATATTGTGTCCAGTTTTGGGCTCCCCACTACAAAAAGGACATGGACAAATTAGAGAGAGTCCAGAGGAGGGCAACCAAAATGATCAAAGGGCTGGAGCACAAGCCCTATGAAGAAAGACTGAAGGAACTAGGCTTATTTAGCCTGCAGAAGAGAAGACTGAGGGGGGATTTGATAGCAACCTTCAACTACTTGAAGGGTTGCTCCAAGGAGGATGGAGCTCAACTGTTCTTGGTAGTAACAGAGGGCAGAACGAGAAGCAATGGTTTCAAGTTACAGCTGGGGCGGTCCAGGCTCGATATTAGGAGAAACTTCCTTACTAGGCGAGTGGTGAAGCATTGGAATAAGTTGCCTAGGGAGGTGGTGGAATCTCCATCTCTGGAGGTGTTCAAGGCCCAGCTGGACAAAACCCTGACTGGGATGATCTAATGGGAGTGGTCCTGCTTTTTTTGGCAGGGGGTTGGACTAGATGACCTTGTGGGGTCCCTTCCAACCCTATGATTCTATGATTCTATGACTGTTTCTTCCCATATTACCTTTATGTTGCTCTGCTAAGTAAAATGGAAAAAAATTGGGGGAGGGGGTTAGGGCACTATAACACCATTGCATTTGTCATTGCTAAATCATTAACATCTTCATGTGCCAATAACATCACCACCATTTGTTGAAATCTGCAAATAACCACCACGTGAATCATGTCATAAATACTCACTATGGCCCACTGTTGGCTAGCAATGCAAATGATTACAAAACCAATGAATACCAGGCTATCTGGAACTCTGTCTCTGAACTGGAATAACACAAACATCCACGTGATACTTGTATCTATCCACTCCCAAGTAATCAATCTTGGGCCTTTAGCTCATGTTTTTGTAAGACTTAGTTTTTTTCCTCTAAATTCTCACTCAGGCCACAGCAATGGGGGGAATTTCAGGAAAAAATCCATAACTAAAGTGAGTTTTCATTATGGAATAATAACCATTTTTCTTTCTAACACTCCTATTATCATGGCCAGTCTCTTCTTTGAAATATGAACAATCTCTCTCACAAAATGGAAAGAACTCCTTTTGACTGGCATGAACATGTATACCATTTAATTTTTGCTATAAGTTGCTTAAACTTGAAACATCAAAAATGTCATGCAAAATAATCTTAACTATATAGAAAGTTTTCACCAATAAATAAAAATATCATGTTTTGAGAAAGAAGTCACTGGTGGTTTACTACTCTATGTCAGCGGCTCTTGTCAAGTCTGATGTACTTACTATATCTAACACACTACATCAAAATATTTATTTATAAAGGTGACATATCACTTGAAAACTAATAACTCACTGATAATATTCCAGCATGAGATATGTTCTGGGTGTGTACAAAAAGTTATGAACATATGCTAGAATTATGTTCTTGAAATGCATTTGTCAAGCACTGCATGAGCTCAGTCTACTCCAGGCAACAGAGTGTATATTTGCTTTGCTGACCAGGCTGGTCAACAGGCAGACACAATAAAGGTGCTGCTACATGAAATGTAAACAACGCCATCAAACTGTATCAAGGGGAGATGAAAACAACTCAACTACCACTGGCAGTAGAGAAATCAGCAGAAAGCTTTTACCAAACCATATAGCATCTCTTCCCAGAAAGAGAAAAGGAACTTTATGTGAGGCTACTTCAATGATTTACTGAACCTCAAAAGATAAACAACTGAATCCATTGTTTATATTATTGTGTTTTAAAAGTGGACCAAGTAAGGCCTTTTATGAAACCTAATGACAAACTGGTGACTAAGATCACTGTGAAACATATGTATTAACACTATATGAGGAAATATGGATTCACAGTAATATTATGTTTTAAAGTCAGTCACCAAACACAGGGGAAAATAGGTTTTCTCCCAAACAGGAAAGAAAATTGCACTGTGGAATCAAATCAATGGAAACTTGATGGACACATGAATCAGCAGAGGGCTGGGAAATCCACAGGAAGGGAAGACCAGCATATAATCATCCTGAGCCTGAGGATAAAACAGTGAGTTTGGGAAGCTACAAAGAGATAGTAGAAGCCATCTATCTGAGAATCCATCAGTAGACAGACAAAAGGGTCCTGAGCTCCTGCGAGGTAAGAAGGATGAATCTTCAGTTAGGGAGGCTGAATCATATGGGAACTGAATATAGATAAGAAATCTGTTTAGGCAAAGATCTTTCACCCAGAAAAACAAGGGAAACCAGAACCTTGTACTTCTGTGGAAGGTACTGATTGAGAGAAAGTCCATCAAGTCTGGACATCAAAAATACCGGTAAGAAATTTCCCCTGGGACAATGCTGTACCTTGCTGAATTAAGTCTTAGGCCCTATAAAGCATACTTTACTTTTAATTGCTTGTATTTATCCCTTAAACTTGAACTCACATACAAACTTCTTTTTGTTAATAAACTTGTTTTACTTTTAAATCTAAACTGACCCAGTGCTTTGTTTGAATTGAAGTAATTGTTAACCCCAATAAAAGGAAAAACTGTACTTTGGTTTCTTTAAAGGAGCAATGAACCTTATTAATTCTCTGAGTGTTCCAGAGTGGGGCGGAAACTTCAGGTATGCTGGTTTGGGGGAAATTCGGGAGTGGAGCTGTTTGGGGTTATCCTGCAAATAGTAACTAAGGAGGTGGAAAGCAGGGTGGGGCTACTGTGTTGTCAGCAGGCTGCTGGGGTCAGAGTGCTGAACCAGGGCTGCACAGCACACAGACAGTTAGGGAACTCATTTGAGTGTTTGCTGCCTGTTATTGTTAGGACTGTGAGTCATAGCAGCAGAGCATTTAAAACACCCATTGCTATAAGGCAGGTGGTGACACAATCTCTCACTGGTTTAAACTGCATCCCAGAAGGTAACATTAAAAAAGCTCCAAATAACATGGAGATTCTTGAGAAGTGGCTATGGCTGTCTCAGAGGAAGAAGATGAGCTAAGCAAACTATTTCTCACAAATACAAAGTAATTCCTGTTTGCTGGTCTGGAAAAGCAGAATTGTTTGTTTAAAAAAGTGTTAAAAATTAACACACAAACAGAAAATTGCATCATGTGGTCATTACGCCACCCATGAGACCTCTTTCCTCAAAGCATAAAGCAGCAGCTAAGATACCTAACCCATAATTTTGGACATTGCATAACATAGTAAATTAGTGCTCCCACATAAGACATGCTAGAATGACTATTTTTTCTTCAGTTTTATATGGTTGTGATCATTTTGTTTGGATGATGTGAATTAAACATAACAAGATTTAACGCGCAGGGATGGGAAAAGTTTGGATCCTGTTCAAGCTTTGGTTCATGGAGTTACACAAATTTCACACTGCTTGCAGAACCCGACTGAACAGGTACCCCCATCTAAGTAGTAAAAATCATCTTTTCCTCCACCATTATTCTGGAGACCAGATAGATGCTTCTGAGGTTCTACTGAATAGTCAAAGGATGTCAGCTGGCCACTCTGCCTCTCAAGGGTCTCTTCTGGAAGCTGATGTGAGGTGGACTTACTAGGCTATGAACATTTTGAAAACACATCCTTTCTAACATCAAAGTCGATCTATTTTAGACTGCAGGCCACTTATTATATCAGGAGTACATTTCAAAGTTGTGATGGATGAGTTATGAACACAAATATTATTTGATGAGGGGATTTATGCACCCAAGTCCTACACATTATTTTGAATTTTCACACTTAAAACCTTTCACATTTTTTTGCTGCATTTCTGAAGTGCACTAAGATAAGGAAATCAATTCCTAGAACTCCTTTTCTCTAGAATACAAATCTCTGTATGAATCTGCAGAATGATTTTTGAATGACAAAGGTTGTGATCACAATATGCTTCTGACTTTAAATGAAAGCTAGATTCTTATGCCAGTAGCTACTGTACAAGTTTCCAGAGAAGACTTTATCTCATAGTGACATAGCTTATCTTGAAACATTACCAGTGCCTAATGAAATGCCAGAGGCAAAATCTACTATAAGGTACATGCCAGCAGGAGCTGACGTAGATCCTAACGCAGGGCCCCAGGGTAAGGGGGTAGAAGACATGTCCAGCTGGTGGTGTACAAGCTCATACTTCACATTGTGACAAAGCACATCCCAAGCACAGTGTGTGATGGCAGCTAGGGATAGATATGATTACATAGATAATGGAGATTACTGACTCGGTGTCTATAGGCTGCTGCAAGGTTATTATTTGTTTCTATCCTCATATACATTGGGCCAGATTTTCAAAGAGAACTCTGCCAGCCTTTGAGCCATTCTAAGTTCAGAATTAATTCCTGGAACAAAACTGTAGGTATGAAATTAGAGCATGATCACCCTGGCTTTTACAAACATGCCTGCAAATCAGGTGATTTGTTGCTGACATTCTATCAATTGCACCTATATTTGATGGCAGGTGCAAAACTATGCATTCTTGTAAAAACCCAATTGTCTTTAGTACCACAGGCAATATTCATTCTAATGGAAATTCCATTTTAATCTGAGTGCTGCTGGTTCCAGTTTGCAACAAGATTTTTAAGAGGCTGACTCTCCTGTTGGTGCACTTTCTCCTGGGGTTAGTGGTGCTCTACAAGGGAGAAATGAAGAAACCCATACAGACAAGTCGAAAGGTTGTAATTATTATAGAATCTCTGGAATTTCTGCTAGACTTTTAGTCCTTTCTTACTTCCTATTTTTAAAGACAAACCAGTGAAGAGATCTGAAATACATTACTTTTTAATCAACAGCATTTAGAAATTAAATGGAGACTTTGTACCAAATTATGGCTGCTCCTAAACAGCTGTGTGGGAGCATGAACAGAAAGAAGACACTGATTTCCATTCCACACCCATGCAACAGGCCGTCACGGAGAGACTGATTTTTGCTTTCTGAATGTAAGGATGGGTGCTGTTAGCACTGTCATGATTATTGCTTCCTTCAAAAATGCTAGGACTCCTGCCCTCTGCTACACCATATAACACCTGGAGAGTCTGCCTTTTGTACAATATAAGCTTCGTCCCAGAGCTCTGCAGTTATTATGTATCAAGAACCATTAGTACTACCAGCACCATCAGTCAGGGTGTAGATGGGCAGGGCTACATTCATATCAATTCTATAAACATTGGCAACCTAGAGCTACTCCTCAATGAGGTAACATCCAAATAGTATGATAGCTGCTGCTCACTAGGCTTTCATATGAGGAGTAAGGTTGAGTTTAGGTTAGGATCAAGTGACACAAGCCAACAGGTGCACTTTTTGGGGGGGGGGGGGGGGATAACAGGACAAACACTATACTCAACGTTCACAGTCTGAGTTATAAACTTTCCTAGTGTTGACTAGGACTGGGTTTGTTACCCCTGCATGCAAGGGGACATTCTTACTGCTTCTATCCTGCACACACTGAATGCTGTCAGTCTCTAGTGCTAGTGCACTGATTTGGTCCTCCACATTCTCTCCTTGTGTCAGTGGTTTCCAAAGCTATGCTAAAGCTCTTAGCTCTTAAAGAGAAAGGGTAGGGTTCAGTCATCACTCAGTACTTAAGGTGCTTGCAAGAAATATTTACTCTGGCTTCAGTTCCAACAGGCCGTACATAACAGCTTCATGGCATCCTATCCTGACAATCCATTTGAGAAGTTCAGGGCTTAAAGACAACCCAAACTCACATAACTACATCACCTTCCCTCAAACACTTTTTCATATTTACTATAAACCACAGTTTTTCTATTTGAGAAATGTAAAAGATTATCTCAAATCTTAGATAAAACAGCCCTAAATTTGCCTACATAAGCTTTTGCTGGTTCCAACAATCACATTTTGAGGTACAAATGGCATGTTTAAGGTATCTCCTCTAACTAACTGATGCATCTCTGCAGAAACTTAGGAGGCAGTTTTAGGCTTGTTAGAAAATCTAGGTCTTGCTAAGCAGTCTGGACTCCACACATAATTGACATGGCAACATTCATACTCTCAAGAAAAAAAAGATTTTGGCATTTCCTCCTTTCCTTTTCAATTCCTTTCAATGATATTCAATGATAATGTGAAATGTGCATTTTCTGTTTACAGGTAATAGGAGTATTAGTGTTGCTTTGGTTAAATTGTAATAAAAAGGGTTTTTCTTTTAAGTCTTCCTTATTGCTTCGAACATAAAAATAACCATAGCCTGTCACAGTTTTAACACAGCAGACTTTGTTTCCAGCTATAATAAATAAATAAAGTTCCAGCACTCCTCCTAAATTATTACAAGCTTAATCTAATAATCACAAAGAAGCTATTATTATACTATTAGAGAAACATCTGTCAACTGTGTTTATAGTTTTTAAGAAACTATGAGATAATGAGTTGTTATGCTTTGTGCTCAGACAATTGCCCAGTAGATTATGTCCATGTCCTACAAATCCTGCCATTATTGAAGCAAAAAGCATAGCTTTCCTTTTTATCACTCTTACAAAACAGCAACCAGATTTTCATTGAGAAATAATATTTTTTGGGTGAGAAAATGCTTTCTTATGTGACATTATAAGAAAATAGAGGCGGAAGCTTATGTTAACAAGATGCACAATTTAAAAGCAAATTCACCATTTCAGAGGTCTCAAAAGCTTTTGGGGGTAGGGAGTGGTTGTAGGACAGCTAGGCACAGTGAGAGACAGAAATGAAAAATGTAAAATAACCTGCTATTTTATTATAAATTGTTGTGCTGTTTTGCCTAAATTCCGGTAATAAAAATAATGATTGTATTTCATGTTAGTGGTTATCTGCAGAAAAATCCACTCTTAATTGCTCTTACGGCATCGTGTTTTAGTTTAGCCAGGTTCACATTTTATTACAGGAGACTAATGGGGTATAGGCTCCCAGTAGAACTCACTTTAAACCTTGGTCCAGCCAGTCATAAAAAAGGGTATAAAAATAGTTACAGAAGCAAAATAAAAATTAAAAACTATAGCTATGCTTTCAGATTTACAGGTTTAATAAAATGTGTCATAAACTTTTGCTTTCATTCCAAGGCTTTTTGTTAAGAACATGTTGAATCTCTCATCATTTTAGCAGCATATGTTCACATGTAAAAACCCTTTTAAAAAAATGTTATTTAGCTTAGAGTCTTGCTTTGCTATCCTTCATTTCTTTGAATTTGTTACTATTTCATCATACATCCTAGCTGATCAGAGTGAAGAGGTGATAAAACACATTACTCAGTAATAGTAGTAACTTAATGGAGTTTCTCGTTAATGAAGTACTAACATGCAGCCTTCAGCCTTCTGCCTCCAAGTTTATTTAGCCAGAGTTACTTTTGTTATTATGTAATTAACAGAGAGAACTCTCAAGTTGTCATTAACTCTGGTAATCTATAGATCTTCTGGGTTCATTTGTCAGCCTTAGGGATCAAGGAATCCAATAAGATCTAAGACCTTGTCCAACATCACAGACTTTACCAAATCAGACCCAGTGAGTATTTGGACTGATATTTGATGTTGGTTTCTGCAGGGAGTGATTAATGATTCAGTGAGAGGTACTGACTTAGTGTGAAGGGGACATGTGCTGCTGGAAGAAAAGATCTTTTCAGATGGCATATAAGGCTGATGTCCTGAAAATCTGTAGAACCTAATATCTTGAAGAAGTTTTTGCATTAGTAGGGGTATTGGCCCTGGGGTCCTTGTAAGGTTTCAGCTTCTCAATTGCATTCTGCCTACAAGCATTCCCTCTATAGTTCTAGTTGAACACTATTCTTTTTCACTTCCTGCCTTAACTGTTGTGCAGCATCCATGTGTCAGAGAAACCAATGTTATTGGAAGTCACTGATATTTGCTGTTCTTCTTAAAGCCCCAGCTCCTGTAGTCATGTTATAGTAAAACCTCAGAAAAGCTTGAAAAAAGTGACCTAAGTGTACCTGAAGACTCAAAAACCTTAAGTCAAATCACTCGCGATTTTTGAACATTTGTGGTTGACAATACTGTTTGTATGTTGTAAACTACTGTCATATTCCATTCATTTTAGCAGCTGGGCCCTATCGTCAGCTAGCATAAGTTTGTAGGGCCAAAAAGATGCAGAAATGACACACTGCTACTGCCATGGTAAGCAGTATAGAAAAGTGAGGGAACAGAAATCAGCAATTGTGTTTCAAACCCTCAGATCATATACGGAAGCTTACAGAATGGGTCTACCAAGGTTACTAATTGCCTGATCAATCAAATGAAAGATTCCCATTTAATTCTAGGGGCTTTGGATCAGCCAAACAACAAAAGTTAAGACCAACCGAAGCCGAAGTTTATCTGCTAGTGTCTGTGTTGCTATACTGTAGTGTCAATAACTCACCAAGGTGGATATCCTAGCTATATATATCATGCTGAAACTAAAACTTTTTATTCTCCAGTTTTGCAACACTCACTTGCATTTCCCTACAGTCAGAACTTGTGCCTTTGAACTTTGCACTATTTTTCAGGACATGAATTGTAGACTTTTAAGATCCATCAGAATGATAGCAGCTATGAACTTTTATATCATCCAAATTAGTCTTGTGTGATTGTTGTGATTTATCTAACTAGTGCTCCAGTGGTGACTGCATCAGCATTAATTTGAATCAGTATTCTTCACATCAGAAACATTCTATTGTGGTTGGTACATGTACAATGAATGCTATATAAAAGAAGGTCTTTCATTATGTGTGACAACAGGCAATTGGACTAATATTCAATATGGTGTGCATATACCATATATTAGAAATTCATTTTAAAAACCCCTCAAATAATAGTTTTCTTAGGAGAAAAATAGCTAACACGTCACCTTATTTTTAATTTTCCATCACCCTCTGATGCTGCAAACTGTTTTAAATAAAAGCATCTTCAGCTGGTTTAGATTAGTCCCCAGCAGGCACATTTGTAAAGATAAAAAGAACATGGATATTTTCCCTTCCTCCACATTGTGGTAGTTATTTGAGAGAAGGCAGAGGGGGTGTGCGGAAGAGGTTGGAGAGAAGATGGAATGTTTAGCCCAGCACTAAAGTCTGATCTTGTAGAAAAGAACAAGAACAGTCAGGCAGAGAGTAACTATGTTCCTATACTCAGGCTTAAATCTCTATGCCAAGTTGTCTTTTAAACTTCTGGTTCTCAAAGTTTTCCTTCTGCTAATCCTACTTGCTAAAAAAAACTGTTTTGTTTTTTCTTCCTACAGCTTCTGGCAGCAAGTGGTATATAAACATTCAGTAGCCCATGTGAACCCTATTTTAGAACAAAACAATTTCAGTTTATAAGTGTTTGAATTACTTTAACTAAATCTGAGGATTTACCTACTGAAGCTCGAGCAGTTCCCTTTCAACTCTGAATGAAGGAAGAATTATGAGACTGGAGTTATTCAATGAGAGCTATCTGTCCTGGCACTTAATCAAAGGGATTAGGATTTGGAAAGAAAAGCCTACAGGTGATCCTCCAGGAAGCATACCAAGCAGTTATCAAAAACATACAATTTCAAAGCAGCTCAATTTTCATATGTTAAAAGTATTTGGATGAAGCCCCAGGCTTGTTTCTAGGTAAAGAACTGTGTTAAAGCTGTTTGTACTTGCATACTTAATAGACAAGGGAATGAAATAGCATGTGGTGAAGCAGTACTAGGTCCATCTAACCCTGATGTAACGCAATAAATCAGCCTTGTTCTATTGGTGAAACATGATCTGATATTCTGTCCAGGTCTCACATGCTCTTTCCTGACACTAGGAGCTATGACAGACACTCATTTACCTCTGCAATAAAGAGAACTGTCATAACACGAGTGCAAAGATGTTACATGCTATACAAAGGCTATAATTGTTTTTAATCATATAGCTGGGTTCTTCCCCTCTTCCCTCCACCCCCCAACTATCTTCTGGATTTAAAACATACACAATAGCTTTATTTATACCACAAGTTTAAAAAAAAAGCTCAAAAATGTGTTTAAAATATTAAGGGAATGGCTTAACAGATCAAAACAACAATAATCAAAATTTTGACTGAATCCTTAACCTACCTCAATGCACCAGACTGATTTTATTTACTACAAGTGGTGAATTCCTAGACACAAAAGGAAAAGTTATGGACAATGTGCACTATGCTCCATACTGTTGCCAAGAAAGGAGGGGAGCAACTGAGCAGTAATTGTAGAGAAATTATGTTGAAATTATAAACAGTTTAGAAGGCAAAGTCACTAAGAATCATGCTTGTCATCACCACATAGCTGATTCTTAGCCTTATTTACCAATTCTAGTAAAACGAGTCTGCATAAAGGTAATAGTGGACTGTGAATGGGCAAGGGTAGGACGCAGCCACTACACAGCATGCTTCTACCCAACACCACTGTAAATCATATGGCCTGCTGCAACACACAACACTGAGTTACCCTTCTCATAGCTTACCAACCTATGCTGTCACTACCACTGGAGAGATCACAAAGAATTAACACCCATTGATAGGCAGAGTAGCAAGGAAACTGAGTCATGCTTCCAGTTGTAGGCACGCAGCTTTGTGCTAAACACAAATGGTTAAGATCCAAAGATCTTAAACATAGCCACCAATTTTGGCCTAATACAAGAGCTAGAGGCCTACGTATCTGGCTCTACATCCACGAGGGGAGCATGCCATAGATCTCCACAAATGGAAAAGCACTGGATCATTCAAGGGGTGTTCCCTGTCCCCTTGCATGCATTTCTATGCATTAAGGAGAAGTTATAGCCTAGTGGCTCAGCCTGAAATCCCTCCTTTACAATATTATCATAAACTTTTCTGTATTTAATTCTCTCTGCTTTATAGTGTTAATTATTAAAAGAAAAATGTCTCACTGGATTACACCGAAATTGCCTCAATCTGCTTTAATGGCTGTCAAGGAGTAAAATATTATAAGCTACCATTCATCACTGTCGTAAGAAACAATACCATATAAATAAACATATATAATATCTTTAATATTTATAATTAAATAGTACATAATTATTTATCATTACATATATAAATACATATTATATAATTATAATGATGTAATATATTTTAATAATAGCCTATAATATAATATAGTTTATATACTACCATACAAGCCATATTATAAACTACCAGGCACCACTGTAATAAGAAAATATAAAACTGACTTTTCCTGGCTTCCTATTGCCCTTGCATTAAGCAGTGAGTTTAAATAATCTTCAGGGGGCTAATCTTACAGTCCTTATTCACACAAAACTTCCACTGAAGGGCAGGAAGACTTGGCCCTGAACTACTTAATAATGAAATAATGGGTGGGGGTCAAATTTAGGTTCTGTCCCTAGCAGTTCCATGTGCCTGCATGGGGTCTCACTTACATATGCAGCAGCAGGACTGGCACCTTACATATGCAAAAGAAAGAAACAGGGGGAAAAAACCTTCCTTTCAAATGAGGCAGATTTGAATACTGACACATACTGAAACAATAGCAAGTTATTAAAATAGTCACTTGTTCCAAGTAGAAGAAATTATATGGACATATAGTCAATAAAAATAAACAAATAAATCAGAGTTGCATTATCTTACTAACCCAGGTTTCAGGGTTTTATTTACCTGTACAAAGTATAACATAATATGCTATTGAATAAACATCTTAACTGCTAGCATTTTTAGGCCACTGTCAATTTGTTCCAAACAGACAAACTGGATATTTCACAGACAAATGAAGGGACTTATCTTAGAAGATACCAAAGCCTTCAGTGGGCTGCTGAGTGACCACAGTTGACACCGTGACCCTCTTGTGCTTGGCATTATATAGACACACAGTAAAACACAGTCTTAAAGAGCTTGCAATCTAGATGGTCAGATTAAGGATGGAAGAAATGAATTACTATTATTCCAGTTGTACAACTGAAGAACTGATTCACTGAGAAATTAAGTAATTCTCCAAGGTCACAGAGGAAGTCTGTGGTAGAGCACAGAACGGAACCCAGAGCTTCTGTGTTCCCATCTATGGCGTAAAACATAAGAACATCCTTTCTCATTTCCATTAAAGCTGACGATAGCTGAGGATGGTAAGATCAAGGCAACTGGCAGAAAATTCATCTTCTTTAGTATTTCAGCTCTTTAAGAGCCAAATATTATTGCCATTTACATTGGTATAAATCCAGAGGGACTGTACAGACTTCAGTGGGATTCCAGAGACTGGTATTTAGCTCACAAAGAGATGGGTTATTAAGAGTGACGAGTTGTGAAATTAATCATAACTAACTTTATGGTGATCCTCTGGTTTTGCCCTATTGTAATTCAGAGCAACTACCTGTGCAACTAAATGATACACAAATCCTTTTATTTTAGCTTTTCGTTTTGCCTCCTCCATAAATATAGAGTATTGCTCCCAACACAACATACATTTTTTGTATACTAATTCTGTGTTTAGAAAAAAGATGAATTGCATGATTGGTATAATTTTGTTTTTGAGTCTTTTTGCCAAAAAGAAAATATGGTTTTAATAGAAGTTTACATCTGCATGGTATTACATGCATGTAAAACAGATGCAAGCTAATTACATTTTCATTTAAATTGCTAAATAGCTACTTAAGTAAAAAGCTAAAATAACATACAAACAACAGTTACTATAAAAACAAGTGTATTTAGAATTAAATGAAAAGGATCAAAGCTACAACATACAAAATTTGATCTGGTCTTTGAAAAAGATATAGTGACATTACAACCCTGTTTTGATTTACTCAGTAATTTAATGTCTCTACAGCTCAGCCAGATGACACATCTCAGTTTAGCAAAGACACATGGAAGCAAATCCACAGAGTTTACATGAAGACTTTGGGTTTCATTAAGATTAGATACACTCTAGTAAAGATTATGCAGCAAAATCCCAAATTGGAAATTATAATACCAATGTAATACAATCAAAGTGATTATAGTTTTAGGCAGGCCTGTCTGAGATGGACTCAGCACTCAAGTTCTAAAAGTGAAATCACAGGGAGCGGGGGGATTTTTAGCACAGAATTCCAGTTTTTAGAAGGAATACTATATTCATTTCCATCTTTCTTCAGGTAAATGATGTATGTCCAGTAAAACTAAGTTTTATGGGCCCAAGCAGAGCCCATGGAGCTCAATGGAAAGCTCTCTATTGACTTCACTGGGCTTTGGTGCATTCTCCTAGACAGGAACAACAACAAAAGAATTCACATTAAATTCAATATACCTGGCTAAAATATCAAAGGCTGGACATGGTTGCAAATGCATGCACACGTCCACAACATGGCCAAAACCCTGCATTTGCACATACAAACTGAGTAACAGAATGTGCAGTTGGACATCTTTTGTTTGCTTTCATTTTTAAGTCACTAGCTCGTATAACTGGAAGTGCAGAGAAGATGCTGAAATCTAGAAAGTGTCATGAAGCAAATGATTTTGCACATAAAATCTAGCTTTACTATACATCTTACATTACTGATCCCTAAATTAACTTTATGCTTGTTAATTAACTACATTCTTCATAAAATGTTGTAGGGAATTCATACAGGAATGAGCTGGTTGAAAGTTTTGATTAGATAAGACAGTCAGATCTTCTGTATCAAGACTACTGGATGCTGCAGAGAAAGCATTTATGTGAACTATAGCATATCTGATCAGTAAAAAGATTATTTGTCAACTTCTTAGAAAAAATAAATGAAAATGATAATTGATCTCACCATAGATAAAGTATCTAGAAGAATAAGAATATATCTTTTTATTTTTCTGTTAAAAAAAATGGAGACATGGAAAAATTCTTTACCAAAAAAGGCTAAAGAAGTATCTGGGGGACATGGTTTCTTGATCTCTTTTGTATTCAATATGTTGAGAGTTTAATGCCTTTAAAAATGAAAAGGGTAAAAATTTCCAGCTATCAGATAAGACATGAAACCAAATCCATGGGTATTTGTGATCATAAAAATCCCATGCAACTTCCTGAAAGAGAGTCATATTTTTCACCCCTGCCATTTTAGCTCAGATGCTATTCTGGCAATGAGAGTCTAACTATCTAAATTCCCAAAGGAGTTTCAATGGATAGTCTTGGAGTGTTCTTACCAGTATTTCCCATCCTAAAAAGGTGTGTAGGGAGGTTGTGTGCATTTGCCAGGTTTCTCCCTAGAGGTGGCAACATTTTAGCTGTTGGAATTATACTGGTTGTCTTCATAAAGCACTTCAGGATGGCACTCTGGGTAAATACCTAGCTCAGTTAAAGTCAGTGGCAAAAATTCCATCGTACCCTCAGAGTTTGATACTATTTCATATCTGAACAGAAATGAATTCTGTGTAGCAGCATGCAAATGAACACATCAAGCATCCCATTTTATTTAGAAAATGAAATAAGGCTTGCCAATATCCATCATGTTGTTCCAGTTCATTGTGATCAAGCTCTGAGGAACTAGCTGAAAGAGCATGCTGTGCTTGTGTATGCTATGAGCTATGTGAAGAAAAGAAACAGACCATGTGTATGTGTGTGTGTTGAACTATTTTGTGTCCATACAAATGCTTTACTTTGTCACCTACTATTCTTCTGTTTCATTAGTAAGTTTTCTGCAGGACTCTACAACATTTTGGGGAGCTGGCAAGAATGGTCCTATAAGAACTTGAGAAAGATGATATGATTTTGTAGCAATTATTTTGTACATTATAGAAGCATTATAAATGTTATTGACTAGTTGTTCAGAATGATAGTAAAGCAAACATTCAGATTCAGCTACTTTCTCTTACACCAAAAGGCCATTCATCAGCAGCATTACTTCAATAACTAAATTTCAATTTCTTTGGAAACGTATCAGCAAAAGAGTGGCTCCACCATAATTATTCCACTCAAAAGAATGGAAGGAAGGAAAGGACAATGAAATCAACTATTTACTTTTGCCTCTTCCATCCAAAATCCCAGAAGCAACAAATAGCAGAATTTCAGCTAAAAGGAAACTAAAAGAACCATACAAATGGTCAGAGTAACAATACCCCTGATATGCTGTCATTAAACCATATTTTACATACTTGGAATTTTGGTTTGTCTTTTCCTTTAAATTCTCTTCTTGTGAACCTCAAACACACACCAAAAACCTATTATACTTCTATATTTTTAAAAGGAATCCCACCCCAACTTTGTAAAAAGCTCACTTTTCAGAGGAATCACTTTGCTGACACTACAGCAAGGTAGCAGAATGACAGCTACAAATCTCTGGTGAACTGTATTTTTCTTATTTTTCTTGGAATTTAAATCTTGAATAACACACGATCTAAGTAGTGGCAGAGCTGAACATGAATGAAGTCTAACCATTAACAATACTGAAGGCAACAGGAGAAGCCAAGAACTGAAGCTACTGAAGATGTTCAAGCCTCCTGTTTACACACACACAACACTCTTTACAACTGAAACCTTGGGACTGTTAACATGATACAGACCAATCCTCTTGAGATTCTAAGCCATCTCAGCTCTCACTTAAATCAACAGGAATGGAGCATGTTCAATCCCTCCTTGGAGTTGAGATTAGGTGCAAAAGGAACAGGACAATATTCACAAACCAGTTGAGAAAAAGAAGAATTAGGTACACTATTGTCCAATTTTGGGGTACATTTTGTACAATTAGCCCTTTATTGCTTTTACCTAACACTGGTCTAGAAACCACTCAGAGAGTTAATACAGCTAGACAATCTTTTTACTTGAATACATAAACTACATATAGATTCTTGCCTAAAAACAAATGTGCATCAAAATTAACTGACTGGCAACCAAAACCAGATTTTACTGTCAGAACACAGGCATGCTCTGACGGCTGTAAGGAATTCCAGCATGAATTATACTACAATTAGGCACAGTGACTCCCTGAGTTTGCGGTGCACAAAGAGAAGCACTAAGGCCAGACACAATATGGTCCCCCAAGTGCTTTGTTAAATATTTTGGTGATAAAGAGACAATGACCAGCTGGAGAAAAGGTGGCTTGCTTTATGAAAGCATTGCTATGGCTTTGCTCATCTTGAGCAAATTATCTTCATTAAAAGTAACATGACTTAACTTGTCAGTCAGATACTATTCTGGTGGTCTCCTCTGTGCGGTCCGGATAGAATAAATCAGCTTTTTAAAACAACTTCCATCTTCCCCAATATAGCAAAGACTTGTTACCCTATTTATAGAAATCTTGTGATCCTTAGAAACAAAAAGGAGCTCTGTAAATTTTAGTTTAATTGGCAAAAGTAACATAGCAGTTACTTTATCATAAAAGGCTCAGCGTTTGTGGTGATATACACTAAAACACCAACACATCTAAAAGATGAAAAAATCTCTGACCCTGGTTTGCAGGACCAACACAGACTAGTGTCTGCATTTTAAAATACTTACTTCTTTCACAAAATATCTATATGTAAAGCTCAGTTCCACTGGAACAAATATTCTTATTTTCATGTTAGCAGAAATCCAAAAGTAACATGATGCTGAAATGCAAAAGTACAATATTACACTTGAAACTGTACTGCCTTCTTACCAGTTTCTAACTTCAGAATCAGATGCATAAAATGAGGTGTGCGCGCATGCACTTAAATTGTACTGTCTTTATTTTAATCTCATCTGTTCCATTCTAATTTTCGAAAGAAAAAAAGCTTGCTTAGTGAAGAAATTATTTCATTTTTTTATCCATGTTTACTCTCTTTTCAGGTGAGGGTGTCCTTCTCTCACAAAATGGATCCCTCCTTAGTCCATTCTTCTCTGTTGGCACTGTCTCCCTGTAAGTGATCCTATCTATTTTCACAGCTTTAACTATTAACTTTATAACAACAATTTATAGCACTTCTTCTATACTCCTGGCCTTAATCCCATCCTCTTGAACCCAGACCTCAACTCTTCTCCCTCTGACATTACTTCTTAGATGTTTTACCATCAACGTAACCTTAACATCATTGAAATTGCGCTCTCTTCCTGAGGCCCTCTCCAATTCTTTCGTTCTCCATCAATACACTTTGGGCTTGGAGACTTAGAATGTTATCCCATGATACATGACTATGTTTCCATTAACAGGGAGTATGCTGTATTCAGATGTCCTTTACCAACATTTGGACTAAAATATGTGTTGGTATGCACTAATCAGTGGCCAGAATATTTCTAAAGAAACAAAGTTTTTGTCTTTTCCATATTAGGCTATTTTATTGTGCAAAATGGAGCTATAGATATTCTACCTCCAATTCCCTTTCTCCCCTTAGTAAAATTCCTTTAATTTACTATTAACATATAAACATACTGGGTTCATATAATTTATTTTTATCTTAATAGTTTGATTATGTAGTATGTATAAATTTTATAGTAATTTGCTGCTTAAAAAATACCCCATATTATATCCTCATAGTTGAGATGAGTTAAAAATCAATATGCTTTATATGCACAAAACAGTGCACAAAACAATAAGATAATATCCTTCTGGAAAAGGAGCCAAAGTACTGTGCAGGAAAAAATGTAGAAAGAACAGAAAACTGAAGAGCTGAAAGTCACTAAGTTTCTTCCAACTGCAGGATGTGGAAATGTGGTATGCTTCTAACAGAAAAGGCAAGGCACTTACTTCCCCATTACCTGATGGTGCTCCAAGGACAGCTGGGCTATTGCCTGGATTGTGGGGCAGACAGGTCAGGTGTCCAAATGCTGTCCTCCAGGATCCCACATCACAAGCTGATGAAACACCATGACATACAAAGTTGCCATATTCCTGTCTCTATCCATCTCCAACCTGCCACAGACTGTTCCAAGGAGCTGTTATTTATGCCGTTCCCACCTTTTTTCCACCCACTTTGTTTCTCCTCCAACTGTGCATGTGGAGGAGTTGATGGAGACATCAAACTCACAATGTATCTGAAGTGGTGCTTTTGTAGTCTCAGAGATTGGAAGGACATATCTTGAAATTGCCGCTTTCCCTATTTTCTACGTTCCTATCACATATGCACCCCTTTGAGATCTCTTGCTACTTTTGCCAGTAGAGAGGGATGATCAAGCACTCTTGTTTGTTAAAGCAATTTACCAATTGTACATGACACATGCATATTATTGAGAGTTATTTGTGTCTTTCCATGTAAATATGGTGAAAGCAATCTCTGCACATTACAGCTTAAAAGCAATGCGACTTTAATAACTGGCAGTTAGAAAGAGCCCAGCAATTTCAAAGAAATAATAATGAAGAGAATAGAAGACATAACATGGAAAGAATGGTGCAGAGAACTCCTTCTGGGACCCTTAAAGTTTTATGAGAATAGCCCCAGCAAAAGATCTCTGAACATGTAAATGTAAATTAATTGAAGCAATTGAATTTTTACCTGCATAAATTTGTTACACTTAACAATTAAAATCTGTTTAAATGTTAATGATCTAAATTTTAAAGTGTGCTCCCATTAGCAGCAATGAAACCTCCTGCAGTTTAATCAATATTAACAGGAGGGAAACACTGAGGTAAGATGGCTAGCATTAAACATGAAATGAAAAAAATACTGGAGAACAGAAATTCTTGGGCAAGTTTTCTATAAACAGTTACACATGCCTCCATATTCTGTTATGCATATTGTGTAATGGAAACATTGCCAAGAGCGATTTTAAGAAGAAAGGAACTGACATTTCTGCATGCAACTTGGTAAGATTATTTCATCACAAAGGATTGGTGAAGTATACACTAACCAACAACTGCATATTAGAAGTCTAACTTGCAACTCTAAGAAGCTGTAGAATGACATTTAAAATAATCCATTTATCACTATCTAATACATGCCTCTTGTACACAAAATGTCAGTGACAACCTCATAGCATTCAGAATTGCTAGGCAGTGATTGCCTTTGAAAACGAACCTGCAATATAACATCAATTGAGCGTTGCTATATCCTTCAGCTGTGTTCTAAATGTGAGTTAATCATATTTTTGCATATGGTCATTTAAAACAACAGCAACCACAAGCCTCATCTGTCAACATACAGCCTTTTACTTGCAGAATGATGAATCCTCTACATGTCCATCTGTGCTGTAGCCAAGAAATGAATTCGCTGAATGCTCGCATAATTAGGCTAAAGGTTTTAACACTGTGTTTTAACTTGCATTCTTTGTCTAACCACAGCTCTTATTTTTTTATGAGCTCTCTTAACAACAGGGGCCATATCCTGGCTCATGTGTCTCCTGAGCATGGTGCAGTTTGAGAAGGAAAAAGGGAGCAATGGAGCATTGTTATATTACTCCTGAACATAAGGCTAACCGCAGAGCTGTTCTACTGTGTGTCCAAGTGGCACTTACAGCAGCTGGGGATCACCAAAGGCAAAAATACAGACTGAGAGGATGAGTGGCACAGATGCCACTGTGCCACCTTCACACCACCAGATCACTCCACCATGCAGAGGAAATCCTTAGTTGGACAGATCCTTGGATTTATGGCTACTCTGCTCTACCTGAGAATCTCAGGATTTTATCGAGTCTCCAACTCTGACTGACTTGCAGTTACAAGAAACCACTTTTCTATCAGACTTCTGGAGTAATTTCTTAATCTACCTAAAAGTGAATTCCAGAGAACGCTGTTCAGACTGCAGTTTAACCCAGACAATAAAAAATTTTGCAACGCAGTTACTGAGCCCTTCTTTGCAATCACATATGCCAGGCCAGCCTCCCACAGCACACATGGATGGGAACAGCCTTGCGACAAAGCAATCTTCCACATTTCTTTAAAGATCCCAGGGCACATTTCACAATGGATTAGCCACAGTATCCTATCAGATTTCAACCTGGATAATTCTGTACTATCCTCTTTAATACCTATGTAGCTTCAATAAGATATTCTAAACTTCCCTTCTTCCACAACACCAAACTGGTGCATGCTGGCATAGATGATTTGCTGCATTCCACCTGAATTATGTCTGCATTTTACACATGAATTCATAATTCTTATACCTAGTGCCTTGTTCAGAGTTTTTGATACTTTTGATTAGTTGGGGCTGTATACAGTATAAAGGATGAGGCATCAAATTCATACCTGGAGTAGCACCAGTTTTTAGAATGGTGTCAAGCAAGACATGAATCTTGCTTCCCTGTTCCCTCCAAATTTTATCAGCTGGTTTTTGCTGCATCCTCCTCACAAAATGTGATCAAGTTAAATGTAAAGACTGCCTGTAGTGCCACAGAAAATATAGCACTGTAAGCTATTGTGACTCTATCAACTCCAAGGGACTGAAATAAAATGGTTGACACTACATTTATATGATGATTTTGTACTGAATACCATGAGAAAATTCTGTATATTCTTCCATGGACTACAGAATGGTCAGAAGTGTTGTGTCAGCTCCCTTAATACTAAAATTAAGATCCCAGTTAACTGTTTTAAAGTATTTTCCACATCTGACACTATTTTCTAAACATCTGCGGAGCTCCTCCAACATCAGAATCTGGTCTAGCATTCAGAACATATATATTATTTTTCCCTTATGGCACATGCATGAACTCTGATCTGTCACATTCTATATTTTGTTATACCACACAAGATGATGAGAGGAAACAAGATGTATGAAGATGACAAGCATCTAACAATGCTTTAAAAGAATCACTATTATTGAATTGATGCTACTCACAACTTTTGAGGCACTTTCCAGGGGCACAGAGCAAATGCCCAGTGTTTGAGTGAACAGGTAGCAATCAAGAAGCTGGTGAGTCAAGAGTTGCAATATAAAAAAACGAACATGATGAGACATTTTGATGGAAAGCAACATAAAAATCTATGGTATTTATAGGTGAGTAAATTACTAAGTGTGAAAAGGGACCATGGTCCATATGTATCACTACAAACGCAAAGCCACATTTCCTGTTCTTCTTAATGTCCTTCTGCTAATGACAGAGAAATCCTCAGTCACAACTTCCTGCTAAAACTCATAGACACATGAACAAGAACAGTAATACAATTCTTTATTACCTGGCTCATATAAAATGTGCTGTTCAGAACATGTGTAGCTTGTGTTTGGAACAGGACCTCTCAAATAAGTACAACTTGTGGTACTCCCTACATCGAAGGAGTGTTGAGGGTATACTGGACATTAAAGATACAGGGTTAGATGAAAACATGCAGCATTGCTCAAGATCAAGTGCGTACTAGAGGGACGTAGCTAGGAATGTGAAGGTAGAGAAAATTGTGTTACAAAGGGTTGAACTGGCAGTCCTTGCTCAGACAACACTCCCAAATGGGAATTTGACTCAAATAAATTAACTACTGTACATCAAAAACCTGTATCTTCTGTTCTATCGTCAATGTCTGAGATGACTGATACTGAATCTGAACTAATACAGATGCTCGTTTGGGCTGCTAAACCAACACTAAATTCACCAAGCTTACCACAGACCTTGAATGAAAAAGAAACCATATTTAGGTTGGGAAATATTTAAGGGTATGTAAAGAACATAGATATTATTAAGGCTGGAAAGAATCTGTACGCTAAATAAAGGACAAATGCTGTCCTTTAATTAACAACATTTATCTCTGGGACAAGAACATCAGGTATATAACATAGGAGATTCTTTTAATATAAAGGACAGATGGCAATTTCACCCCTGGGACTGACTTAGACTGCCCCAAGAAAAAAAAAAAAAGATAATTTTAAAAGGCTTTGAAAATCCCCCAAGGATTGCTAGTCTGGTTACAAGAAAATCTCACTACCCCATTTACAAAGCAAACCATAAAGTAATGCAGTAATGTTTAGAAGCATTTCAAAACTAAAATACACCAAATTAGTTTAAGGAATATTCCCCATACCGCTGCTCTAAGAACTGTGCAAGACTAATTTTCCTTGCATATATAACATTACTAATACCATGCCTGATGGTGTAGCAGCTAAGCACAACATGGTAGACCATAGCAAGGTTACGTTTTGTTTTTAAATGTAAAACTATTGGACTACAACTACAAGTGCTGAGGTGGAATTTATAGCCTTTAAATGAACATTTCTACCTACCCTAACTTACACATTCCTGTCTCTGTGTGGGATTCCACGTGCATGTTTTATACTTCTCTAACTAGGTGTTAATATCATAAACAGTGGATCAACACTTCTTGTCTGAGTGTTAATACCTATTAATGTCCCGCCGAGTAAAACAATGTTAAAGCCAGCAGCAAACAGCATTCTGGACTCTTGTATGTGTATAGTTAGCTCTACCATCTTCATGCCACAACTCAGTAAAAGCAGTTCATTAGCAGAATTATCAGAAAAGACTTATTAGTTCAGAAGTACTATTTGTTTTAATTTTCTTATGAAAAGAGATTTGTAATCTGAATCCAAAAGAATTCTATACTGTTTTAAGAAAACTGGGATAATTTCTGATTTCATCTGCACCAGTGTAAAGCTGAGATAATGCTGAATTTATACTTGTGTAAAGAAGATCAGACTTCGGTCCACTGAATCAAGTGCATCGCTGATTTCGGTGCTTTAGACTACAAATGAAACTTCTCTCTCTGAGTTTTCTTTACATTCACTGGTACAATGTAAAAGATGGAAAATAATGTTTTACAATGCTTCCTTAAAGTTTGCTTCCGTAGAAATTGAAATATTTTTTCTTCCTGCAATTCAGTCTGAAGTTTCAGAACTGTAGTATTTTGTATTGCATGAAGTACACTTTAAATAATTAAAGTATTCAACTCCATCCCTAAATAAAAAAAGAAAAAACACGTATAGAACAGGCACAGCCATCAATACAGCATTTGCCCCTCTCTAAATTAATCCAATTATTCAAATGTCAGTTATAACTGTCAGAGAGTGGCTCCTTGGGCCGGACCAAACTGTTAAAAATTAAAACTGTTTTACTTCGTTTAGTCTCTCTGCCTCTTTAATGTAAAATCCGTGGTCTTGACAAAAAGTTGTGGGATTTGACACCCAATGCAACACAACCCTATTTCTGTCATACATGCATAATTCACTTTGGAAATTTGCACTTGCTTTAAAATATTACTAAAATATACATGTAACATATGCTAATTTAGCCGCACTGGCTTGTGAGCTCCAGTCACTAGGTTATATGTAAACTTTGCCAAGTGCATACACTGTACATAAAGGGATTATAAATGAAAGGAAAGATCACTGTCCCTAGCTCTCACTCTCCAGCCTTGGCCAAACTGACAGCCCCAAATCCCAGCAACATCTAACATGCCCTTCCTGTGGAGAAGACAGCCTGTTCTCAGAGTCTTAATTACATCCCAGCTGACCGCCCGGCATTGCCAAAATCAGGCAACAAACGATCCACCTTCACTCACAATATGGTCTGCTAAACAGACTCCCAGTCACACAGAAAGAAACTTTCACAACAAGGAGAAATAAAGGGACAAGCAAGAGAGTCAGGGAGAGGGCAAGCAGCAATCACAAAGATGAAAAAAATCTCTTCCCAGACTCCTTAGGGACCAACAAGCAGCAGAATGTAACAAACAAGCCTACCCCTTGCTCACTACAAATTCACAGCCCTTGGTGCCTCATGCCAAGGACTGCTGTTCTCCAAGATGGGCCACTGTAACTAAGACTCAATAGATTAATGATTGTTAAGGAAGACTAACCAACCCCACACTGCTCAGGCCATTATAATTACAGAAGAACAGCATGCCACATTCTGCAATTGCAAATGGTATCATATGTTTTCCTGGCCAGCTTGCAGGAGGAGCTTTATTTGAACAGACATGAGATACAAGAGCTATAAAATTAAAACAAAAACAGAATTTTAAATACAAAAATTAGCAGCAACACAGGTGTTTTCTAGAAAACAACAATGGCAAAGGTACATTTAAATATGATTCAGCCTTCTAGTCTTACTTAAAGAGATTCCTTACTGCTCTCACTATTTGGTGCAGATGGTTACACTTATTAATATATTTAAAATGTAGAACAAATTATGCTTCTCTAGTTATAACAAACCATATTAATAGAAGTGATATGAAGGACTTTAATTTAAGATAATGGGAATTTTTTTAGGATCCATGAAATGAAATGTCACTCTTAACAGGACATTGTCCTTGAATGCTAAAGTGATGCAGAAATTAATTATTACTAATTCAGAGAACTGGTGTCAGTGTTGAAAATATGTTCAATCAGCAAACTATAGGAGCTGGGAAAATTATATCAAAAGAAAGACTTCTAATTTTTTTATTGCTATAAACTCATCCTATACAAGTTGTCATACATAAATATACTAAAATCCTTCTGAACCATTCTTGTAAGAAATCACGTAAATAACTCCTTAGGCCACAATGATTCCTGTAATGGGGTGACTAATAAACATTTTAAGAAGTTACCAAAGTACACATTTATTCAAGAAAGCTAGGTAGCTCTATTAGACAAATACATATTTTTAAACTAGTAACCATCTCTCAATAGACCACAGAACTCTGGCAGCTGTATGCTATCTGTATTAATATGTACATTATTCCTTCAATTTAAACAATGCTCCTGTAAAGAGAGCATCATTCTTTCCACTTAATCTTTAAAAATGTACATGATAGATCAGTTATGCTCCCATGTTAATCACTAGTATTCTGCCATTGACCGTAATGGGAGCAGCTATCCAATGTTACATAAACGATAATGACAAATAAATCTGATCCTGCAAATATGAGTAAACTTACTCCTGTGCATAGTCCCATGGAAGTCACTCACATACACATGCCATTTGCAGAATGGTGTCTGATCACAGCAGCGTGCAGGTTGTCAACCAGGACACTTTAATTGCTATGTCACTACACACTAGTGTGTCACGGAGAACCAGGGAGAGGTCTGGATTTGGGCTGGGCGGTGGGGGGGCAGGTGTGTCCCCTAGAGTTGTGATATGCCACTAAGTGTGTCACAACTTGCCAAAGGTTGAGAACTACTGATCTAAACTACACTGATGTTCTAATTAAACTATTTCTTCAAGGGAGAACTGAAAACACCACTATGATTATTTGCATCTGCTAGTACCTGGGAGGTGTTTGGATATGATGGCAATAGGAAGATGGTTTAGCTAGAAGTGTTTGCGTGCACTCTTTCACCAGGACCTGTTGGTTCAGACATCTGCACTTGGAAAGAGTCCCAGTGAAATCAATGGAACTGAACTTGGATACACTAGCACTCCCGATGTAGGGTTAGAACCCTGAAGATAACCTTGAAATAAGTGAATAAAGAATTATAAAATGAGCACAAATCACCTAAGTCAGGCATATTTTTTTTTAGAGAAATATTAAAATGTAGATACTTTCATTACTTATACTCTGAGAATACTGATATATGACTGTATGAATAAACATGAAGTTAACTTTTAATTTGTTTCTGAAGCTTTATTATTGGGGCCAACTGACAGGAAAAAAATAACTCTCCACAGATTTTGGCATTATATTGTTCCTTACTTTTTTGGCAAGGAGATGCATGGATATCATGCTGTGACACCTCAGTATAGACCTGATTAAATTTTCATATTTACCTATCAAATAAACAGAGTATTTGGGGGCGGAGAGAGCGTGAGGAGGCCTTACGACTTTCACAATAGGACAGGGCCCTACAAACTGTTAGGCCTTGTCTACAGTAGAAAGTTGCACTACTTTAACTATACCACTACTGCTAAAGAGGTACCATGTCCCTCATTAATATACAGTTTTGTACCCATTGGGTGCTTTATACCACTAGTGCTTTTCTCCGGAACAGAAACAAAAAGTTCTGTTAAAGGCCACACATTCCAATATTACTGTCTTCATTAGATGTTGTACTGGTATAATTATTTTGCTTTTAAAAACTGCCCCTCTAATCAACATAGTTATTCTAAAACTGAGTAGAGCAGGCCTGTGAATAAGACCACTACTGTTCATGAGTTTACCAGATTGACCCCTCAGAGTTCTTGCTGACCTCTAAGAGTCATGAGATCGGACAGTTTTGCTGTGTGAAATCAAATGAGCTGTTATGTTATGTACCATCTTTGCTCTTCCTAAGACTGCTTTTTTTCCCAACTCTAGCTAGCAAGCAGACTATAGACACACACTTTCCTTCCAGATTTCTCTACCCATAAAGCAACTGTATTTCTGCCTTCTCTTCACTCTCTTCTGAACAGTTCTAGCCCTCAAAATATAGTACCACAAAGATCTCTCATGATTCATTTATTTAGCTTCCTCACAGTCTTTTGGTTAAACATGTGCTTCAAGAGCCCCTCTTTGGGAACACTCTTTTATTTACACCAGGAAAGGCTTATGCTGACCTCATTTTCTGTTGTGTTTGAAAATTATGCTAGGCAGACTGTAGTTGCCTCTACAGAGATGAACAAGCAAGCAGAGCACAAGCTTCCCAACTCTGTGTATGCTTCCCTTCTCAGGGACTGACCACAATCTCAGTCTCTGAAATCTCTTCAGTGCAATAGATACCATGAAAATAATAGAAAGGAGGCAAGAACATAGCTCCTTACCCCCTCCCCTTCATACACACTGACCACCAGAGTTGGCTAGCCACACTGGGAGACTGCATGCCATTTCCTTTTAGGAGGCCCAGCAGAAGCTGCAGTCCCCTGCATGTTTGAGAGCTTCACTAAGCTGTTCCCCTCATTTGGGCATGTGCCTAAACAGCACACCCAAAGTACAGCTGTCCCTCAAAGCACAAATCAAGCCCATTATAATTTTTAAGTATCTCTGTATTACAAAAAGGAAGCCCTTCTGTGTGCTCTTCTCACTCTTCTCAATTTGCCAAGAGATGCAGAGCTATCTAGTAACTGAAGTTAGAACAGGTATGTTCAATAAGCACAAAACTAAGCCCTAATCTATACTTGAGGACTTTTTGGTGGCAGTCGACCACCAGTTACACAAGGAATGTAAAACTCCTAGCACAACTGGTGGCAACTTTGTAAGCTGCCAGTGCACATCTAGGAGTGCAAGTGCAAGCTGACTGTAAATTCCTTGCGGTCATCTTTCCCGGACGCTCCCTAGCCCCAGGACTTTCAGGGCCGACTTATGGGAGCAGCACAGTGCATTCAAACTTGCTGCAAACCTCCCCCGGAATGCCAAGCTGACAGTGGCAAATTTGCTGCCATCAGTCTAGACATACCCTAAGAGTATCAAAGAAGTTGCAGCTTCTTGATGAAGCAGAGGGAACAACAGATGGGGATGAACTACAGGAATAACTACATTTCGGGAGACAGCTTAGACCAATACTTTTTGTTGTTTTTTGGATGTAAAAACAAGGATAAGTGCTAGGAACACATGAATTTGGCCCACACACAATGTGTGTAACCTCTTATCATGGTTGAAACTATCTATGCATACATTTCTGCTAGTAAATGAGAAATTATTTTTGATACACATTTTACGTACAGATCTATTGAAAATGGACAAGCATTGTTCTTGAAATGTTTCCTTTAAAAGTTATTTCAAGTTCAATTGCTTTTGTGATACTGATGTTTTTAAAAATTAGTAGAACAAGTAGTGCTTTGTTTAGGGTGATGTTGCATTTCTACACTAGAAAAATAATACTAGAAAAATAAAGCCCAAAAGAAACTGCACAAGGACCATCTCAGCTTCAGTGTTTTCCATGAAAAAAGAAATTAGCACTTTATTTTCTGTTTACTTGTAAATTACAGCAATTCAGTTTCAGTAGATTTGTTTACAAAAGGCCTAACATATAAAGAATATTTGTCCATGTACTGTTGTGTTCACTGGAAATAGCATGAACTGTGTAAAGGCATATTCAGGTGAGCCAAATGTGACTATCAGCTAAGACTGAGAAAGGAGGAAGACTGACTACATTATAAGCAAAGAAATGAAGGAAGCAAATAGATTTCTAACACAACAAAGCTTGTTTTTCTTTATACCAAAGGCTTGTTTTTCTTTACATGCTGCCACACAGATGTGCTGTACTTCTGTACACAGCAGATAGATGTCAACTGCCTTTTTATTTACAAACAATATGAAATGTGTTATGCTATTTGCCACTTGCTGTTTTAAAGGGTCCAGATAAGAATATTTCCAACTAATAGAGAATCACCAGCATTCTTATTATATACAGCCCTCTCTTGCCCAGTAGACCTTACAAATTTGGTCTTGCTCTGGAGGAATGTTTTAGCAATAATGTTAGCTGATGCATCAGAATACCAGATTGCATCTTCAATGCTTAATGCCAATTTCCTCTTAAATTGAAAGAATGGGGGAATCTGAAAAGTGTCTTATCACAGCTGTGATAAGAAGTCAACAGTTCAGCAGCCCCATGGGTTTGAAGAGATCCATCTTAACATGACACAGCGTGTCCTCAACAGCACATGACACTGAAGTACAAGCACTGAACCACCAGATTAGAATTTCAACCTATCTTTGCTGGGTTGAGAGCCCCCATAAGGCTTCAGTTTTGCTAAGGCGCAGAGGGAGCCTATGTTCTAGTCTGTTAAGGAGGCTGACTTGGGAATTGTTATTCCTCGGTTAACTTGAAGCTGCTTTGCAACTTGCAGGATCAAATCCAAAACAATGTAAAAATAAAGACTAGAGACCCCCCAAGATCAAGCAGTCAGAGCTGTAATGAATATAAATCCAGAATACATTCAATTGCTATATCTAGGCAAGACAACTTTTGAGCAAGATAGCTGGAAAGAATCCATTAAAGTAAATGCATATTCTCAAACTTCTTCCCCATCATGGTTATGGAGATTTTCCCTGACATACAGTAACTCAGATTCCTTCATCTGGATCACTTTTGGTACAAATTATACATAAAATACTCTGTAAAGCTTAGTTACTACATATTAGCATTCTCAAATGGACCTTCAACTAGACTGTAGCTATCCAAGGTCATCAAATGCAATGCAAATGCCTACAGGCTTATACCATTGTCTATTTTAAATTAACCCCACCCCCCCACACACACACTTCTTTTGAGTGACTACCTAATGATACTATACTGAGAAAAAGACCATAAAACTTGTGCTTTGCTCTTGCAGCATGGTCTGGGTGACTGGTCAAATCTAGATATCATTGATATCTAATGCCAAATGGAGAATAACTTCAAGAACTGGTCAGACTGTGGGTTCCAGTCTGATGTATCATAGACACAGAGCTAAGTCACAACATTCAGATTTGTATTTGAATCTCTCAAAGGCATGGGCCGTGGGGGAAGGTTTGGGCTTTGTTTTCCGGTTTAGTTCCATCTCTACAAGGATATGATATTAGTCTTTGTGTAATACTACTTGGCATTTGCACTTTCCCCCTCTTCAAAGCACTACATCAACATTAAGGGACAAAACCTTCAGCTCAAATAACATGGATGGCCCTGATCAATGCAATGTTAATGAAGTTCCCCTCTGCTGTGGGACAGTGGATGCCAGAAATCTATGTGGGCCAAATGCTCTCTGTTTAGTTGCAGGCACAACTGGGTGGAGATGGCTCCATATTAGCACAGAGGAAGATCAAGTGCAGAAGGACACCATGAATAGATCCACGAGTTCACTGTTCTCCTGCTTAACTACTTGGGACAATGGAGAGCAGTAGTTTCAGGAGCCCCTGTAGCTGTGAGGCTTCTTTAGCACTGATGGAGTTGATCTACTACTTAGCAGCCCAGAGAAGACAATTTTCTTCACTTCATGGAGTAATCCTGTGCATAGCCTATTTATTATTCCACCAAAGCTATATTATCATGCAAACAGACCAAACTGAAGTCCTCTTATCAATATAACTTGTTCAAAGAGTTGCAATAACAGACAGGGATTTCCTGGCTTTTTTCAATGAGGGGGCAAGTTAAGAGAAGCATTTAAGAAGCAGAGCAGTGGCAATCTTTAGAGCAATGTTTCTCAAACTTTTGTGGGCAGGAGAACACCTAAAAGGTATTAATTACTTTCTGTGGAACACCTGACGAAAACATTCTTGAAAAAGCTGGTAACACTGGCAGGAGATTTAAAATGCTTCGGTCACAGCAAAGCTTCCAGGTGCGCGTCAATGTCTGCCACCATGCATCTGGAAGCTTTGCTGCAGTTGGAGCATTAAAATGCTCCTTCCCCCTCCTCATTCAGTCCCCACAATAGGGAGGAATCATGGTGGGTCACAGAACACCTTCACTAGGTCTGAGGAGCACCAGCGTTCAGTGGAACACCAGTTGAGGAACACTGCTTTAGAGGATCTAAGACTTCTCTCCCCAGAAAGAAAAAAAATCACACTGAATTCACAAAACAAAACACACAAAACAAATATAGGAGATGGAAAAAAATGGCAAGTCATTTTTAATGTCCGTCCCTTCAAACAGAAGTGAATTCCACTGTGTAATTCCAATCCTATTTTAATTTTACTGTTGATGGCATGCAATTCTTTTGATGTGCTCTTTAAGACTGTATTAAATTTACTTTCAAAATATTTGTTTTAAATCAACAATTGATAAAGCTACAAAGGCAAAATTTATCTTTATTCCTGGCAGCATTGAGATTTAAAAATGGCATTCTTCTTAGATGAAGGAAATACATCATCCTACTATAATATTTGGTTAGCAAAATCCTTGATCCAAGCTTTGAGCATACACTGAGTGTGTGCTTTCTGAGAATGCACAAGATGAATGTTGTATTCACCCAGCACCCATAAATCAACATGAAGAATTTAATACCTGTTGCAATCTTCTCCAATTTATTATATGAAATAACAACATGAGAAATAATTACAATAAAGAAAAAAGTTCAGGTGCTACAGCATTAGTCCAATATCTAGGATCAAGTATCAGCGCAGATTAACAAATTTCATTCATTTTATCTCCAGGACTGGAGACATGCTGCTACTAGCTTGAATAGTCAGGAATGTCTGTTAGTTAAATGACTTTGTAAAGGCAGTCAAGTGAGGGCAGACAGCGACAGTTTAATTAGGCAGCTTGCTATAACTCTATCTGGAAGCTATAGGCACAAGGCTAGGAACAAGTGTAAAACTGCTCTCAATAGTGAGTAGCAAAGAAAAAAAGAAAAAGACGACACTTTTGATGGCAGGCTCTCTCATTTACTCTGGCGTCAGGTTGGCTACAGGTGAACGGGAGCAATGTAACCGCTGCAGCAGAAGAAAGGTGAGGCTAAGAGAGCAATCATTTATCTTGTATTGATTTCTGGACACTGTGTCCTAGATACACGCCAAGATAGAATGACCGCTTTCTGCTTTGTGTCTGTCAGAGAAGAAAATGACTAGTACCAGCATCCATTGTTTTCCTATCATATTTCGTTTTAGGAACATACCACATTTTAGATTTTTTCAGACAGGGAAATCCAAACAAGTTTATCACAGAAAAGGAGAGTTAGGGGGTGGTTAATCAGCCATTTGTCTTTGCTGCTATGTAGCTTTGAGTCAATAGGTCAAAACTAAGCACAATTGGACCATTTGGTTTTATCTAACATAACCCCACATCTCCAGTAATTAAACCCATTCCATTCGGTCAGAGTTCCTATCACTCATATCCAATGTCTGTCATTACTAAGAAATGTTTCAGGACATATCACACTGACGGAATCACCACCGTAAGACTAGAAAGATTCCCCTGGCACCAAAGGTAGAAGACAATGGAAGCTTCTTTCAGACCAGTGATGTTTAACGTTTTATGCGCTGACATTGTGTAGCTGCGACACAACGAAAGCCCAGTAAATGGAAGATTAAAACAGAACCATACTTTATCTACTTCAGAGACTGCCAGGCAATATCTTAAAATAAAAAACTGGCAGCTCCATGCCATTTGTACAAAAACAGTAAGTCTTTATAGAAAGGTGCACAGGCACTCTCTCTTAGAATGTGCCCACCTATGAGATTCGTTTTATTTCTGGGAAGATGGGCCACCTTGTCTTTTTTCTTTAATTTGTTAACCATGGCAATTAAATCCTATTTTTTCTTTCACAGTTTCTAAGCCTATAAGCTACAAATAGTGAGAAGAGAGCAAGGTCTGGCTGTCTAAAGAGAATAATCTTACAATATGTAAAAGACAAAGGCTGGTACCTTAGCTTTTGAAATAATTGCTGCTTGTGCTGTACACCCTGAACAGCAGAGAGACCGTGTTTTTGAGAACACTTTGAAATCAGCCTCCCAATTTTAAGAGTTGTCTACTGGGAAACTTTATAAGACACACCCTATTCTATTATGCTAAGAAGTATCACTATAATTTGATAGGGTCTTCACTGAAAGGAATATAATTTATCATTATCTCAGACAAGATAGTTCTTCCTCTGTAAGAGTGCTTGCTTCTCAGTCCGGTACAGGCTGAGAGTGATATTAACATTAGAATAAAAATACTTCTTTCACTAGAAGATACAGTCACTTTAAATCCTGGGAGACCTTAACAGGAGGAAGTTAAAAACAAAAAACAAGGAAGTTGAATGTTTTATTGTGATTTAGGAAGGCTTAGTAAATGAAATCACCTCTTGTAAAATGTAAAGGGTGAGATCTTTCAACCCATTTGACTATAGCTTTAAAAGCCACTGGTGAGAAAATGACTACACCATGTTTAAATTTCCATATAAATTTATCAACTTTTCTTACCACTCTATTCCCACTGGTTGCTTTGCTGGGCACCAAAAGCAAAGAGAAAAACCCCTGACCAGCAGAAATATATTTGAGTGTGGAATATAAAGTAATCTGAACTAGTAAATTGTTAAAATTTGACAATATACCGCTACAACAGTATAAAAATTTTATAGCATTAACTTTATCATTTATTGTTTCCAAGCCTACACTGTATTTCTAGTTTGAGGAAAACCACACTGTTTTTAAATAGATTTAGGGACTATAATATACATCAGCAGAAACAGTTTTGATATTCAGGAAGAGGTGCAGCTTGTGGTAAGAACAGCACAATAACATGTAGCTGTTACCAAAACTGGCACAATAATCATTAATACAACAGGATGACATAGCTCCTCTCCTAATACAGTACAGCTATACATGAAATATCTTCCTAGAACTATATTCTTTGTCAGAAAGGGTCAAAATTCTATTAATACTCATTCTTTTCTCCTATTCCCCTGCACTGAAGTGTCATATGTTTCAGACAGTGAGCAATATTCAAGATCCCAAAATCTATGGCCAAACATTCAAAATTAATGATATTCAGGACTACAGCCTAGCAAGGGAAACGTGTTGTAACAATTTTTCTAATGCTGAAATACCACACCACCAAATGTTCCTGTCAAAGCGTGGTTTAATTACCTTGGCACCCATGCCACTTATAATCACCTGTCATTAGCAACAATGCTTGCATCTGTTTACACGTCTGTCAGAAACGCCAGCCTAGCTGAAGTCTAAGAATAAGACAAGTTTTACTAGGATGTCACCCAGATGTGAAAAGGTCATCTTAAGGTTATTCATCCCCAGAGTGAAATGTGCAGATCATCAGAAAGGTAGCAGTGTTCAGTGGACATTTTTAACAGATCTTTTTAATAAGCATACAGAGTTCTGTTAATATTTCCCTGCTTCTATGTTAAAAAACTTGAGTGATTACAAAGGCTTGATGTTATCAAAGCAATAATTTTGTTATTTCAAAACTTTATGCTTTTCAACATTGTTCTTGGCATTAGGTTTGTTTTTATGGTGGAATATCTTCCAAATTTAGCTTCCTTTTACCCAGGAACATGATAATTTGCTGGACTCAGCTCCATTAATTTGTTCATTTATTGATTGCGTTTCCTTGAAGGCAAGCAAGAGTCCAGCTTCTGGAGTAAATACCTTTCTAATTGCAACAAGCTTTATAGAATACAGCTCCTTTAATAATAGAGTGAAGCAAGGATGTCAAGTGGCCATTTCTAAAGAGTTAAAAAACTATTGGCAATAATATTGTAAAAAGTCAGATTGTGTCAGACTGCAGCTAAACTCTAATTCCAAAGAACCAATTGTTCAAACTGCTGCTGGAATGCACATCTCAGGGTAAAACTACACCACTGGCAGTGCTGACAGTATAGTATCCATTGTGCAAGTTTGATTGAGCATCTGTAAAGACACGCTCAACCAAACTCAGAATTAGTCAGAGGTTGACTGGCTAAGATCTACCTGGCAAGAAGCGTAGCGCTAATCAGCGCTGTGGTGATCCTGCAGTGAGTTGGCGGCAGGCAAACAGAGGGAGATCCACAAGATATTTTAAGTACTTTACGTATCTCCCTTTGACGGCTGCTGAAATCATGCTGTGATATAGACCAGGGCTCAGGTATGCTGCCTCTACAAGTGTCAAAGAGCAAGTCTAAAAGTTTTGCTCTGTTATTTCATACTAATTCTGATTAGGATTTCTCCCCACATAGAGAAGATAAAACCCTACATTTGAGGCAAACCTACTTCGCTCAACTATGTTTCTACTGATGACAAAGTGAATTTTATACATTTTTATGGTACTAAGAAACAGTATTACTTTGGTCCCAGAAGTCCTCGATAATGAGATTTTGGATCCAGTAGCACAGTGACGTTCTTTATAAGCAGCAGAAACAGGTAAAATAGATAATGTGGAAACTTTTCTTATGACTCCTAATCATTATATCAAAGATACAGTTCTTCAGTAGTGACGTTATGATTGTAGCCAGTTTTTAGGATATGTCTCTCTCCTTTACAAAGATGCGTAATTAATCTGTATTGTGATAAGTGTGCTCATTAGGTATTACAAGTTGGCTCTCTCTTTCAAAACACAGCTTACCCTTCTGAAGTTTTTCACATCTCAGCAGAGTCTCGCCTTCTCACTCCTACACTCCTATCCAGATCACTTCCTCCGAACTTTTCAAAGCTAGGATCTATATTGGTTACTGACTTATGATACCTTCTTATAGATGCATCAGAATTCTAAACCTGCTATACCACCACCCTACCTTTCTATTTCAACTATTTTTATCAACATATATTTGTTCTATATCTCATTCCTTTCATATATAAAACCAAACAACATTTTCAATCCCCTTTCCAACACAAAAAAGTGTGTATTTTAAAGCCACACAGATTCCCCAGGTTGACTTCTCTGAAAGCCATTATATATTATAACATAACATTCGTTCCAGGATGTCAAAGTACTTTAGCACAGGTAGAATAAGCATTTTAACCAAATTTATGGAGGAAAATTTGAAAGAGAAATTAAACCCTAGTTCTGCACCCCAAAGTAATTCAGAACTGGCCCTCTGCAGAGTTTGAATTACGTTTTTGCAACCTTTGCTCACTAGGAGGAAAAGAGAGGTCACAGCTTCCACCAATACAGCACATACATAACTGATATGAGTGTGTGCACACACACGAGTGCACAGTGGGCAGGGAAGGGAACTATTCAAATTGAGGAACCTGACTAAAACAAAACAGAACTCATTTCACCATTTTTCATAAAGTTTCTAAATTAAATTAATGAAAACAAAATCCATATTCAATTTTTTTTCCCGACCAAGTGGTGGTGAATTATAGGAAATTTTGAAAAGAACAATGAAGTATTTTGACCCAATTCTAGCTACTATGTAACTTCATCTAAAATAAGTAGTTATATGTTCTACAGAAATGAATTTAGGACTCAATGCTGCAAACTTTTACTAAAATGATGTATTACTTACTACCATTACAATGCACAGTTCTTATTCCAGTCTTAGTAGGCACACAATTCATGAGTGTGCACAAACAGACCATCACATGAAACTTATCATTAGGCCTCATCTTTGTGTCACAAGTGACTCTGCCTTTGAAAGTAGTCAGTTTAATTCAGTAGAAGTTCTGTGCCACAACCTTGGGCCAGAATTTTCCCTTAATAAATAATTTTCCCCTTAGTAAATTATTGTAACTCATTGTAAGGCTGTTACCTGGAGAACTGTGATGATTCAAGGTCTATATTCATTTTAATTGTAAAAAGCTTTGGAAAGGTTCTTGTTAGGTTAAAGTTTTGTATGATGATTTCTACATCTCTATTATTTTTATAAAATAGAAGTTTGCAGTTAGAAAAACACGTGGCAACATTTTAGAGTAAATTTTAATGCATTTTCTACTCTTATAACACACCTGAAAGGAAGCCAAAAATTCTTTCTTCTTTACATTACAGTGAAATCCAAACTATTCTGAATGACTATAAATGGTTACTGTTTGTCTTGGCTCCTACCTGTATCAGATTCAGACTGAGGAATCTTAGTGAAGAAATTACGTGGGATAAAATAGGTATTTCTAAATTACAAGCCTGCAATTCCAGGGGCTCAGTATATTAGTTTTCTGTTTCATCAAAGTATGCTGTAGAGAAAATCGTGGGATCTGACAACAAAGGATCAAAAACATTTACTTTTATGAGCCAAATGCTTCTTATTTAGATTATACTGAAGATAGAAAACACCAATCAAGATTGGTTAGATTTTATTAATGAATTTAACAATGGTAGGTTACTGACAGTGTGATGCTTGATTTTAGTCTCTGCTTTAAATTTGATGCAAATACATTTAAACCAGTTTCTCACACTTTTTCTTCTTTAAGCCTTTAGATTCTGTAAGTTTCTCAAATAATTTTTTTTGAGTTATAACAGGGATGGCCAAACTTATGGAACTGAAGAGTCACACAAGTTGATTATTAAACCTTGAAAGAGCCACACTGAGGCATATAACCATATCCTGTTGCCTACTAAATTGATCTGCTAATGTTCTTTTGCGAGCCACACTTTTTCATTCAAGAGCCACATGCGGCTCCTGAGCCACAGTTTGACCATGCCTGAGTTATAACATTGAAAACAAAGGAGAAAGACACTGTCCATCCTATAACTGTTCAGTGACAAAGGACCTCAGTCTCTAGGACTGCCAACCCACCTTTCTTCACAAGCACTAGAATACGTTTACACTATTACTCTGGTAGATATTAAGGGTACAAATAGGGATGACACATGCCAGCAAAGAGAGCTAAGTGGATTTAAAGCATTCCCTTCTTTCTCTGTGTGAGCTACCCATATCTAACTGCAGTCTTGAGGGAAAGCAATAAATGTGCAGCTCATAGTCCAGATAGATGGATGAAGAGAGTAGGTGTTGGCAGAACCTTGACTCCTCTCCTATGCCAATGAGCAGAACTGATCCAGTATAGAGGAGGAAACAATCTGCGCCAGGTATAAAGCAGATTACTTCCTCTCTGATACAAGGGGATAACTAGGAACCATGGTGGCTCTGAGTTATAATCTGATCCCTAGTCTTCATACGTGCTGCTCCCTTAACCCAGGGCTTTTCGCAAAGCACAATTGAGCTCTAAACAGGCAAAATTATTTTTAAGAGGAGACACACCTCACAGCAGTAACCAGTGAACTGAAGGTAAATTGTTTGCAGCAGATTTACATATAGTGCGACCTCATTTTCAGAAATGCCAAGCATTGCTGCTCCCTTTATCTACATGCACAGCACCCCTGAACATGAGCTCATCAGGGCATAAGGTATCTCTCTGTTTCTGGAGTAGTACCATACAGGACCAAAATCACCCTAACATGTGATTTTCTTGTGCAGCAGTCAAGAGCTCAAACGTTGTCTCTTGAAGTGAAGTAAACAGAAGGAAAGATTTTTGAGAGCCTAAAAAGCAGAGATTAGATAATGTCTTCCGTGCAGAAGTGTGCATTTCCTCATGCCACAGAGTATACCCCGTATGGTACCCATGACTGCTGTTGTCCTCTTATTACTTATCTGTGACAAGAGACAGCACTTACTGTGGAATTACAGAACTCGTACAAATTAATGTTAAGAGAGTAGCTGGCAACCAAACACCATATCACTTCCTACTCTACTACTTCCCACACAGAACTACTCCTCCCATGGAGAACCCACATATGATTAAGGAAAGAGGAATAATTTTCTTGCCTAAATTGGACTGTAAACTATTTGGGGCATGGACCATCCTTAATTTTTCCAAAGCACCAAGCACTCAGCCAATAATCAACAACAAATTGAAATAAGCCATCAGACCTTTCACCCCAATTCCTAGGTTCTGCTGTACCCTTTCTTAAAACAGGATATATTAGAATACACAGGTATAACTGTTTATTTCCTCTGAGTAGATCCCAATTTATACCAATGTCAGTAGACAAATTAGCTAGTGAGTCTGTGATTCTAACAGTAGTTGATGTAGCACAGAAGTGTCTTCAACCTCAGTTTAATTACTACCACAATAGTTCACAAGGGATTTCCTTAATATGAAAAACTCCTAGAATTATTAAATGAGATGAAATGTTGATATGACTTTTCCTTGAATAAAAACTGTATTTTGTTGGATAAGGGTATGTTATATCAAAAGAACCCCAATTCCTTATTCTTAATGGATGACGTTAATCTTCACGTAGCTATGATGCAATGGTTACACCTTTCCCATTTTGCCTGAAGCACTGCCATTTGTAAGCATTCAAAAATCATGACTACAGAGCACAATAAATCTGGAGTCTCTCTACCTGCCTTATCAGGCATAAGGGCTGTAATCACATACCTCCAAAAATACCAAATAAGGTGAGATTCATAATAAAACTGTCCATATCACTGTTCACATCTTTGACATCACATGCAGTATTTAAGCACAGGCCCAACACTGTCCTTATAACAATCTGACATTTTTAAATGCGATTTAGCTTTTATTAGCTAGTGAGTGATATTGACTAATAATTTTCAAAGACCATAAAACTCACCCTTCTTTTGGTAGCCCCTCAGTCTGAGCATGGCTCAATTTACACAAAATTAGCACTTTATCTTTTCACTCCACTATACAACAGTCATTACATGTGGGATATTATAAGAAATATGTGTTGCTTGATCTATTGATTTGGTACTGATTACTCAGGAATCCCCAGGTAACAAATTAGTACTTAGAGGTTTTCAGACTCCAGTTCCAAAATTAGGCCCAGGGTTTAGAATTACAATAGGAAATGTCAGTTAGCACGATTGCAACTCTCACACTTAAGAAAAAAGCTTTGACTTTGTAATAGTCTTATTAAACATAATTAATAAACAAGAAAGTTCCGATCCATACAACAATGTAAGAGTAGTGTAATACTAACACTAAGTCTAGTTTCACATGGATACTCTCTCAATTCCTGTGGATTCTATCCTATCTCTGGCTTGCCATGTGATCCAATGGTCTAGATCTCAATGGTGTAGGCCAGGGGCCTCAAACACATGGCCTGAGGGCCTCCTGCGGCCCCTAAAGTTACTTTTTGAGGCTTGCAACGATGCTATTGCTATCAATATTTGCAATACTGTTGTATGAAAAGGTTTCAGTGGTGTGGCCCTTGGGCTACTGTACTAGTCCTCATGAGGCCCTCATGGTGATTTGAGTTTGAGGCCCCTGGTCTAGGCTGTAGAAAGCCCTGGTAAAGGATCTGACAACTGCCATGAACATTCATAAGGATGTTTATCATCCTTTGCCCATAATTAATTTTCTCTCCCTCATATTTCTGAGATGACCTTATTCTATAGATTAACATATTAATTATCTTAACCTTATTAGTATACACATCAATTGGTTACTATAGCAACCCTGCTATAGCACAGTTAAGAATTTGTTGATGTTCATATCCTACAATACTGTACTTAAACTAGTATCAACTTTTTCTAGGCACCTATCAGTACTTTATACAAAAGTGCAGCAGAACTGTTTATTGAAAAATTACATTTTATGCCAATTTAAAATTTAGGGTTACCACTGGTCATCTATTTATGTGAAGGCTTATAAGTTAACTTTCTTATGCTAAGAATGTAAGATACTGTCTTACAGGTTTGGGCCTGTAGCCTAATACATATATCTTATCTGGTTGCTTAAAAGCTAGCTTTAAACTAATAGAGAAACAAATGGGCTAAATCCTAACCATTTGCCAACCCATGAGATGCATTTAAGCTCATAGAAAAAAATCAATCTATATTACTTGTACATGTTCACTATTTTCACTGTGCCAGATTTGGAATAATAATTAGTAATAACTGTGTCCTTAGAGAAGAAAGTACTTAGATACCATGAAACAGGACCTGGAAGCCTGGGCACTTCTGAATTTCTACTCACCCAACATAAGTTAGTTCTACTTATTTCTTATGACACTCAAAAGAAAAATTTTTAACATTATTTAAATGCACTCATCACGTAATGAATCCCAGCACTCCAGCATCCTAAATAAGATACATTATGTATTAACAAAGATAAATGACTTTTGAAAGCTAAATTAACGTATCTACAGCAAATATATTATCACAGTATAATATGGGACATAAAGGTTTGCATTTGCATCGTTAGCTTTGCCATAATAAATGAGACACTGAATATGATACATAATACAGTGAAGAAAACACAGCTGTTTGTTTCTGTAGAGAAGTGCATAGGTGCATTGCACTGACAGTGCAAAACACTTAAGTTCTCAACAGTGAGGCTGTGGTGCCTATAACAGCTATTGCTGATAACCATTTTCCATGGATAATTAACCATGTCAGGACACCAAGGTCTTAACATGAGGCCCTCATAATTCCCCACTCAGGGAGAGAGAGTATAAAATTATTATAATATATTACTAATATTCAACAGTAAGACCATACCATTTCTGTTTTATTAATAGAAGCTGTATGTTACAGCTGAGTTTAAATTATTATTAGTTTCTTCCTGCGTATTTTACACAGTGTTTTACAAAACCTAGCTCTTTACTGCTAAACAAAGTGACAGGCCAAAATCAAGCACAGTATGTAAAGAAAATACATTTTCATTTGTAAATAAATTATTCATGTACTTGCATTTTTTAAAATATATTATTAACACATTTGTCTAGCATTTGCTATTTGAAAAGCAAATTTACAGAGAGGAAGAAAAGAGCAATTCCAAAACAAAAACTGTATTTTTCACTTCTCCCAGATAATTCAAATCAACACATTTTGAACTTTGGAAGCCCTCATATTTCTTTTCAAGCATTTTGTTCATTTTTAAAATCAGCCAATAAAAGCAAATATTTTAATCATTCAATAAAAAGGCTTTTTGACATGTGAAGACAAAGGCCTCAGGACATTTATTAAGAGACTTCCTACTGTGCTGGGCTTTGTTGTATCTCATAATTAAAATCACACCTGAGCAGGACCATCTGTGAGAGTGTATTAAGTTTCTTATAAAACATGAAAATACTTTTTTTTTTCATGCAAACACCAATAAATCCTGTACATATTTTTTATGTGAAACACAAAATAATATGCTTAAATAAAGGTCAGGCTTTGACTTAAAAAGATTGCTGATTAAAAATTAAAGGTGAATTCTATTTTAGGACGCATAAATCATAGTTTATGGCACCAAATGACTCCTAAGCATACATAAAATACAATTTGTAATTACAAAAATATTAGAATAAAAAAAATGGGCGTTTTTTGTTCATTAGGTTTCTGACAATTTGTGGTTTTCTTAAATTTTCTTTCCAGAGGAAGAGCAAGAAGAAAAATAAGATAAAGAGTAAAAAGAATTCCTGGATTAATATTTTTCTGTCAGTAACAGCTGAGGCTATTCAGCAAGGGTTGATTAACACCTTTAATTGCTGGAAACAGTTATGTTATGACTATAGAGATGTTTAAAATTTTAGTCAATTTAAATTTTGATAGGAAAACATTATGTATTTCATAAACAAGGACAGGATATTATAAAAAGTGCAACAGTTACTTGAATTCCAAACAGATACAGAGCAGCACTTCTTACATACTCAATGAAAAAGCAGATCTCTAAATGCAAAGCTAATCCAGTGAAGCATACAGCGGCCTAGTCAGCAATGCACTTTAAGCATGTGCTTAGCATCCACTGACTTAAGGTCCATTGACAATTGAACCTAAGAACATTTAAGATAGGCATGTGCTTAGCTCAACTGGGTCCTTAAGCACCTGTGTACCTTAATTTCCAAAGGAGGAGCTGTGTTAGTCTAGTTCAGCAAAAGCAGCAAGGAATCCAAGGAATCTTCAAAGCATCTGAAGAAGTGGGATTTGCTCCCACAAAAGGTCATGCGATAAATAAATCTGTGAGTCTCCTTGCTCCATTTGTGTAGCTTAAGTACCTAAGGAGTTCCACTGACTTCACTGCAAGGTAGGTTCCTTCAGTGGAACCATATGCTTGAATGTGTTCACGTTCTTTGTCGAAGTGAAGCTTAGTCGTGTACTGAAAAGTTCCTGTTTCTTGATCATATAACATGAATTATCCAAAGACAATTACATAGAATGTATGTGGTTTGAACAATCCTACTGAAGAAAAGTTTTAAATTTCTGACTCAAGACCAATTTTGTAAAATGACTCTTTTACAAGATCCATTTATCAGAAATTAACCATGAGACACTGAAGGGAAACTAAATGAGACAAAATTTATTTCTCATCTTACTACAGTAACAAAAAGGTTTTAGCAGTACTGGCAAACAAAAATAATTTAGTAATTTCTCCCCTAGTAGAGTCTGACAAAGGAAAATGTATGAGACGAGGTTAGTACGAGGGACAAGACTTCTGCGTTCTTCAGTCTTGACAACTTCCAAACAGGACATATATAAAGGTCCTCATATATGCATTTAGAGTCTATGACTAACTTGTGTCCCAAATAAGATACCCAAAATTAAAGCCACCATGCTATGTTTGACTTAAGTGCTGGGGGAAAACACATATCACTGTGATTTTTTTTTTAAATGAATACTTAGGCTTTAATTTGTGGAAAAACATTACTATGATTTAAGTACTTTCAGTATTTGTACATATTTGTTTTACAAAACAGTTTTTAATTTTGATACATTTCTGATAGACTTTAATTGCTCTGGGCAAATGCATATTTTCATATATATACTGCTTTGAAAAATATCTGGTGGAGTTTGCTTTGCATAAATAAGAATCTATAACTCTAAATAAGTTGCATTTTCCCAAAAGTGTTTTTGACTTGGTACTGACCCTACCTTGGAAATTCATTTCCTTCCTGGGTTGTTGACCCAGCAGAATATAATGGCTCCTTTGGTGCAGTTTTCTTCTATTATGTCAATCCAGCTGCTAAACCTCCCCCCCAAATTTTTCAGTGATTTTTTTTTAACTGTTCAAGTGTGACAGCAGATTTCAGTTGCAGCCACTTTTTAGTCTTTTTCTCTCCCCACTCCTTTTTAAAGTTACTTTAATATGTTTTCCCAGATGACCAATGGCTTCATAATATCAGTAGTTCAATCACTTTTCAAGTTACAGATTTCCTTTTGAAGTTGGCCTCAGGCTATACAGTGCATTGAAAAAAAACACTTTATTCTGGTATGTTTTTCTTTTTCCATTGCATAAAACAAAATTTTTATATTTAAAAAGATATATTGATAGTTTTTCATGCCAAGTTACAGTAAGAAAATACTTTTTCCAATCAAATCTCTCTCTCCTGAAGCAGTAGTAAAATGTAATTCTACGAGACCCTCCTATGACAGTTTGAATGACATTTACTGAGGCCTTATTCTGGTCTCAGTTACACTAGGTTAAAGCAACAATATCTCTATCAAAGTCAGTGGAGTAACACCAATATAAAATTAATATATGTGATGAAAAAATCAGGCCTCCAGGATTCATTAACAGGTTTTTCAGATAAGTCAATATACTTACCACTTGGAATTACTCAGTGGTCAGATCAGTCCTTTAGAAACCAGTACAGGATTCTAACATTCTTAAATATTACTGCTCTATCCCCAACTTTCTCTTCCTTAGAAAACTAGTCCAAAAATTAGTGACAACTAACCTTTAACTAAATCAGCATAGACATCCTTAATCCTTCTCAACCAGAATGCAGACTGAGCCACAACACTGCTACTATTTTGGTGATGCTGATGGGTGATCTCCATATGGTCATGGTCAGAAGTCAAACTTCAGTTGAGACACAAAGTGGATGAGGTGATATCTTTTACTGAACCAACTTCTGTTGGTGAGAGAGAAAGGCTTTCAAGTAATGGAAGTTGGTCTAAAATAAGGTATTACCTCACCTACCCTGTCTTGCTAATGTCCTGGGACTGACATGGCGAGAAGTACACCGCAAATTTCAGCTTGTCACACAAGGTGTTACAGATAGGAGCCTGATAGAGTGGAGCAATATAGCACTAAATGGTATTAGCCAAATATAAACAACTCTTTCCCCCTTCTCTTTCCCCTAAACCAGTTTCAGGGAACAAAGACAAGAAGAAGCAAAGGAAGAATTGTCTCTCTGAGGCACAATGCTTCTGGGGCAGGATGATTCTATTTACCTACCTTACCAGCTTAAGGCTGTCCCTACTGGCATAATCTAGCTCTGAATAACAAAGATGCCTAAGATTCAATGTAGTGGTTGAAACCCAGGAGTGACAATGAACCTATTATAACACTTCTCTAGTGAACTTTCCACTAAACTAGTGGTTCCCAACATGTGGTCCGCAGAAACCTGGAAGGCCTCAGAGTGCCTCCAGGGAGTTCACAGACAGGCTGGGATTGGATGCTGCAGGGGTATCGGGTTCCCACAGAGACCCAGCCTTCCAGTTCCCCCAGGCAGGGAGTTTCTAAAACTCCCGCCCTTGCCTGAGCATGCAGAGCATGCTCAGGGAGAGCAGCCTGGGGCATGGCCAGGTAAAGGGGAGGAAGGGGGCCCGAGGGGGTTGGGGATGGAGAACCAGCATGAGGGAGTGAAGAAAAGGCTGGTGAGTGGGGGCCATGGGGAGGGGGCAGGGGGCCATGACTGCTCCCACCTCCCCAGCTGGGGGAGAGGGCCATCGCCATGGTGGTTGCCTGGCCAGGAGAGGGGGCCATGGCCACAGCGGCTCCTGGGCCAGAGGAGGGGGCTATGGCCGCGGTGGTTCCCAGGCCGGGGGAGAGAACCATGGCCGCAGCAGCCCCCGTTCCCCAGCAGGAAAGTGGCACGGGTCCAATTCTGCCCTGCGCGGGCTCAGCTCTGACTGTGGTGGCACCAAGCACCCTCAGGGGGGGGGCGGGGCACAATTTTTTTTTTAAACTACAAAGTTGTCCCCAGCCTTAAAAAGGTTAGGAACTCCTGCACTAAACTCTGCATGCTGATAGCACCTCTCCCCAATTTAAAGAGATTTAAAAGCAGAGTGCTTAAAAACTAAGGACTCGCTTACCAAATCTTCATTAATTTAAAAAATTTGCTGAGATATTATAAATGCCCCAAAACAGTCAAAGCTGAATTACAGCTATTAAACAAATTCAACTGTATTTTGTGATGCACTGTCCTTGCTGGTTTTTATTGCTGTGTTTGTCTATCTTCTTAAGTTGGCTCATGACATTTTTTAATTCACAGTGACCCCATGTATTTGCATCTGCAGCACATCTGACTGTACATGGAACTGCAAAGCTTTCAGCATTCATTCATCTGCCCTGCCAGCTGTAGGCAACATGGAGAGATACCAGTACAAAATATGGGATGCTTTTGAATGGCATGAAAGTTCCAAGAAACCTGTCCCATCAGGAAACCTGACTTGCAGCTAATAAGCAAAAATGCTTAGGGCACTTCCAAAGCTTGAAAGGTTTCAAAACTAACACATGATCCAGAATTTCAAAGGAAGATGCATCGGCATTAAAAGGGTATTTACAGTAACTATATAAATATATTTAATGAAGCATCATCTAGTTATGAGCACTTGGTCATTTTTTTTCTTTTTCTTTCTTTCTTTCTTTTTCTTTTTTTTTTTTGAACCTCAAGGACCTGAACACAAGAGTTTGCAATTCTTGTGAGAAAAAAATTACCTGCACTTACACTTTGTAGAAATAATCCCACTATAAAACCATGCTAATTTATTTAATGCCAAACTTTCATACAAATTACTTAGCAATTACATCTGACTTCATCAAATTGTGTATGTGAAATAAAATGAAACAGATGTGCTCTTCCAAGCCAACTCCCTCCTACAAGTAAACTAACAACAATTTTACAATTCAGTGAGCTACTGGGGGTGGTGTGTATGCTGCTAATCATACACATACACATTAATACCACAACCTCAACACAACACTGAGTTATTTATAGAGTTATCTATCTCACACTTTGCAGATGATGCCTAACATCATGACAACAGTGAAGAGAAAAGGTCTCCGTACCTGCCTAACTAAAACAAGTTTCTGTAAAGTAATGAATAGAGACAGCTTGGAGACCATCCACCTGCACTGCCTGCCTTTTACTGCCTGCAAAGTGAAACCACAAGGGATTGGCAGACGGTACTTTCTGACAGGGCCAGGACAGCCTCTCTCCTCAGTGACAAGCTGGGCCTAGCATCTTAAACCTGACCCACCATAATTCCTTCACAATGCAGCAGCAAGGCGGCTGACAGTAGCAGCTGCACCTCCTAAGCGAGATGGATGGAATTTTCATAACTAGTTCCCCAAGTTACATTTTACCTTCAAGATAATTTATGAGCTGCTCTGGAGCCTTGAAGAGACAATATGCTTGCCATAAAATTAACTGTAACAGTCTTGTAGGTTATAATTAACACTGGGAGGGTAGCACCAACTGGATGAAACATGTGGCATAATTGATGGTGAAACTGGAAATTAAGGAAGCTAACAATATCATTACTGAGCACATCACTTTAGTGAAACCTACTCTTTCTGGGGGTTAATTACAATCTCCTTCTAATGTACACATTCTGATGGGGAGTGGATGAGCGTCACTACTAGGAGGAGGTGGGTTTGCTGGCAGGGCACCTTGCACCTGGGCTGATGTATATATTGTTTTTTGCCTGGAAAAGATATACATGTCAAAGCAACAGCAGCACCTGAACATCTGGCGGTATGAACACTGTAGCTTAGAGATAGATGATTACTCGAGTCTCACAGAATTTTTCATTTTCTCAGTAAGCAGGATCCCTTTTCCTATAGGAAAAAAATCCTCCCTGAGATTTCACATAATGGCGCACATTATTAATTTAAATGACTTGCATGACTAAAAACATTTTAACTTTACTTTTATATTGCCACTACTTAGCAGTGAATTAAGATTTTCCACTAGTGTATTATCCTCCAGGTTTATTACATTAGCCTTTAGAAACACAGTAGAATGATCTTTTTAGCATCTTGCCTGTCAAGGGGATACTGAACAGACGTAGAGATGCTAGTGAGCTAATTAATCAGAAATAATTTCATAAACTGCTGCTGTCTTTGGAAAGGATAACATGGCATTCATCCACCCATACCTAATACTCCACTTTCTAACAAAGACTGAAAGAACCATTAACGCAATGTATTTATTTGAATCCCTCCCAACTTATTTTAATTTTCTTTTTCTTTTCTTTTTTTTTTTTGTCCCTAGACAAGATATTGGACAATATTCAGACAAATGGTGCAACAGTGTCACCTACAGGCAAGGAAAGTTGTTAATAAACCAACCTCCTTTCTATCATTCCACAAAACTGACAGCTGACTATGGGAGGCTTTATCTATTACTTGGAAAACACATTGAAGGGAAAATGTCTAAGATACACCGGGGACACCCTAATATAAAATAAAATTATTACTCTTCATGTGTGGTACATTGTCTGCTAGGATAACACACTGTACAATGATTATGAGTAATCCATTATATAGAGGACAAATTGTTACCCTTTCACCTCCAGGGCATGTCCTCAAATCAACCTTGACCATGATGGTCAAAAAATCATTCTTACCAGAGCATCTACAAACTCTTGAAAGATACACTTTTGCTTTTTAAGATATATAAATATATCCCTAATATGAATCAAACCCCTTCTCACAATGCATATCCTTTGTTAAAATACTGCTCCAAGAGCAATTAGTAGAGAGTAAAGAAAAAAAAAAGAAAAAAAAAAAAACCACAAACCTTCCTTATTTACTGCAAGTCAAGATTGATCATGTTAATGGAAAACTAAAGATGGGTAAATTCAGGAAAAAAATTGTGAATATTTGTTTCTGATTTACAATAAAATTCTTTTGACTGCTTTTGTATCACTCTTTTCTGTTCACATTATTAAACTAAACAATGAGGAAGAGGAATACTAGAGAGAGAGAGAGAGAGAGAGAGTGTGTGTGTGTGTGTGTGTGTGTGTGTGTTAATTTACTGGCAAGAAAATTCTAAATCAAAGCAATGTATTCATGTGAGAACCAGTTCTAAATAGTTAATCTTATCCAACCAGGAGGCAGATACACATTGAAGAAGCTGTTTTCAATTAAAACTAACCAGTATGGTTTCACCTTCAGATACAGACTTCTAATGACCCTTCCACAAAAAGTTTTGCAGACCAACAATTCTCCATAATTATTTGCCAAATAATTTCAGAGACTGAATACCTTCAAGAAGTCATCAATTTATTGAGAATTTCCAGAGAAGGAGGTGAAACTGGTCCAATGAATTATTTATTCTATACAAAACATATTTTGGGCCAGATTCTAACCTCAGTTAAACCAATGCGACCTTACAAATGTAACTGGTAAAAATTAGCCAGTCTTTAATGAACCTGGTATACTAATCACTATCAGCTCCAAAAGTTTGCAGAACTTTCTCTCTGTCACCAGGCTACTCTCTCTCTCCCTCTCTTCTTCCTAACTCTCACCACCTCTGCTTTTAACTGCTTAACCATTTTCCCCTAATTCCTTTTTCTGTATTCTGCATATTCACTACCTCTTGTCTTCTAAAAAGTTATTTTTGGTCCACCTTCCACTAACTATGTTTGTGATTTTGCAATTGTTTCTTTAGATGCCACAAAGCTTTTCATTAATATTATTTAAAAAGCTTCTTGTCCATGCATTATTTCTGCTTCATCACTAAAGCAGCTTAGATAATTCCTAGCACCCTTAATGTGGTCATATGAACAATCTCAGTGATACTGAAATTCATGAATATTTTTATAAGTTGTTCAAAGGTATTGTTTTCCTTCTAAAGATTTTACTCCACACACACAGATCCCAAGAAATTTCAGTGGGTTATAAAGTATTTTTCTTTCCACTATCACTTTATACTCCCTAAAATCTTTTCTCAGTCATGGTCTATAGGCATTCCTTACATGTCACTAGGATCTGAAAACAATACAGCTTATTTAAGAGATCCCTTACTCCACATCTTTTTAAAACAACCATAAACCACACAAACAATGGAAAGATATCTTTGTAGTTAAAGGGATACACAATAGATTGTGTTTCTACAGAGTTCTTTCCAAATTGTCTCAGTCCCCTAGGCTTAAGACCCAGCTTCTGGTCACCAGACAAAAGACACCTCTGCTTCCTGTCGATTACTGTTGACATGGCTATCACTAGTATATATGTGATAAATGAGTATATCTACACATATTTATACACACACATTTTTGAAATTTCATATAGAAGTTTTTTATGGAAAATACTACAGACTGATGTCTTCTCTCCATGTGGATTGTAGAGAGCAGACAATAATAGTGCAAATCCCATGACTCATTGGAAATGTGTCACAATGCTGACCTGGAGAAATTACTTCTTCTGTTGAACAAACAAAGGAGTCCTGTGGCACTTAAAGACTAACAAATTTATTTATTGCATGAGCTTTCGTGGGAGAAAATTCCACTTCATCTGATGCATTGAAGATGGGGGAACTTACAGAATGGGAGGAAATAACTGCAGGGAAGTGGGGGTTATGAGATCAGGTCACAATGTAACAGCAAATCTTGTATTGAGGGCATGTTGTTCATTTGCTACATCTGTTTGATTTTTTGGCTTCTCTGAAAACATCAGCAAGGGTATAAATTAGTACCAGTTGTAACAATGACATACTATTCAATACACACCTGCCAACTAGGACTGAAGAAGCAATGCATTTTACATGGGCCATCAAACAGCAATCCAAAGGGAATAAAATTCTGGCACCACCAAACCGAACCACATTTGAAACAGTGGCTGGAGATGAAAGGCTTTGGGCTTCATTGTGAATTCCAAAAGTCATCAAGTCCCATGTATGTGATCAACTTTTGTAACACACAACATTGATAGTATCTAAAGGATTAAGTCCTGCATTTCTATATTCACTTACAGTTTTTGCAATGGTACAAATGGAATAGAATTTAGCTGACTGCCTTTAAGTGTATCCCCTCGTTTTTCATTATGAACATTATATGTTGGTTTTATAACCCAGACCCTCAAAGTTAACCTGCTCAGATTAAGAAGAATTCAATAGTGAAAATAATAGCTGTAATAACATGAACAATAAAGTCCCTGTCAGATAAGGAATCAGTTCTTGGAAAGAAAATACAGTCTCATCTCCAATCCCAAACTTTTTTTTTTATATAAAGTTTCAATTTGTATTAAGGTCCAAAGAGGTAGCCATGTTAGTCTAGATGAGCAAAAGAAACAAGGAGTACTTTTAACAGACTCAGTTGCTGCAGGACTCTCTGTTTAATTGGTATTAAATCTGTGGGCTGGTTTTCTGTATATATCAGGTTTTGAGGTACAAGGATATTCTGTTCTGGAGAGAGGAAATGAAGAAATCTCATTGGATGGTTTCAAAATAAAATGATGACATTTTTTCATTCACTGAGTGAGTCATTCTTCATTCCTAGCTTCTAATGCCTGTTCTTTAGCTGGGCAGCACCAGAACAATACACAACAGTCTCATACACACACATGGTCCTGCTTGTCTCCTCCTCCTCTGCCTCTGGCAGATACCATTGTCTGTGGCAAGAAGGATGATAGGTAATGCTAATGTCACTTTGTGGTTCAGCTGTCAGATGATGTAGCTAACACAATGTCTCCACAGATTTTATATTTGTCACTCTGTGATATACTCGATCTCCACTGTCGTGCCATCTGGAAATACCATAATTTCTGTTCCCTGAATTCAGATCTGCAAGTGGTAGTGAGTAAACTGTGCTGAACTCACTAGAAAAACAGCACTACAGTCTATCTTTCTTGCACTGCAATTATGAAATCTTACATCAACAAAGAATGGTCACCACTGTTGACTTGAAAGCTTTGTCCAGATGATCTAAATTCAGATCACTATATAATATAAAATTTTGTTAACAAGTGATTATAGGCATTATCCATCATAAAATGAAAATCAAGTGCATTCTATTAAACTGTAGAAATGTCATTAAATTCTTTATTAGGCAAAAAGTGGGCTGTTCAAATCACCAACATGGCTTTTTGGCTTGGAAACTTTAACCATTGTATAATGAGGACTAAATCCATGTCACTTGACCAGCAATTGGATCTGTCTTTGAAGACCTGGCAGACATACATAAAAGGGGTGTGGAATCAAAGGAGTAAAGTACCAACTAAAATTTCTATATGACAATATGATTTCTATTTAAATTAAGGGCATTGTGGCTGTCAATACTATGCATAAGCATGGCTTCTGAAATTGAAATAAGATAGCCTCAGAGTAAACAATTTGTACAGATGTGAAATGAACAAGTCTGTGAGACTCTTAAAAAACAAAGTAACTGAGGCTCAAGTTCTGTGACACACTTTTACAACAGACATCCCTAAAATACCATACAGTGCAAGTCCTCTCAATGGGTTTTGTACTGAATCTGTACGGTTCTTTCTATCACCACAAGCCAGAATACAGGGTTATCTGTAAATAGCCACAGCTTCTAGGCTCAAAGTCTTTTCAAGAACAGAAGCTCAAGACAGTTTCAAAAAAACCAAAACAAAACAGTGGCTGTTAAACAACATTTTTAATCAACCAGCATTTCCATTATTCTTTAGAGTGCTTGCAACTACTGATAGCAAGCTTGGCTGGTTCAAATGCTTTTGAATAGAAGAAACACAGGCAAAAAACTAAAGCTGAAAACAGGAAGGGTCACAACAAGCAAAGGAACTCTGGTAATAACCAACCAAAGAGAGGGCAAAGGTTGCCAGGGACAGCTGACCCTTAAACATAACATGAAGAGGACTGACATCTTCACTGAGGTCTCTGAGTTTTGTACATGCATTTAAAGGCTGTAAGTTTGGACTTACAATTTGCTTTGTGATGTTTTCATGATGTACATGTAATAAGCACTGCCAGCGCCCATACCACAAAAACATCTTAAGAAAACAATGTTTTCCACAAGTTTGCTTTATGATATATAGGGGTGGCTTGGAAGTTTTGCTTCTATTTATTAAAAAAGATAAACATCGGGAAGGTCAAGGCTGCTTTTCCTTTGCTTGTCTAAGAGATTTGACAGTCACAGTTTCCAAAATGGTACACATGACTTGGAGGTAACACTTCTTCCACACCAGTTCAACTGCACCCAGTGCTGATACACATTGCTAGCCATGGATTAATAGAACCGAGTCTATTGGGAGTATCAGATATGTGCAGAATAACATGTCGGTTAAAGAGGTAGGACTGCCAAATTCCTGTAAAGAAAGATTTTCTCCCACCTGTGTTAATTAAACAGGTGTTAATGAAACAAAAACTAAGAGTTTTAAATAATCTGATTACAAATCTCCCCTGTACTCATTCAGGTTTTGTGTCTTAATTACTGGAGAGCTATCCATCTTGGATACTTTTATAACTTCTATTACTGTATCTGAGTAACTCATGATATTTAATACAGTGATCCTCACATCATCCCTGTAAGGTACAGGACTGTAGTTTTAATTTTACGCATGGAGAACCAAGGCTTGGAAAAACTAAGGGCCAGATATTTGAGACAGAAGCTGAGGTACATGAGGCATAAATACCTTTCAAAATCTGCTGTTAAGTGACTTGCCTGAAGTCACACACGGAGTCTGTGGCAGAACAGGGAATTCACACTGGGACGCCCCAAGGTCAGTCTACACCCTAACCAGTGAGCTGTAATGTCTCTCCAGCAGGATTTGGTTTCACAACACTGGCCTCTATCTCTTGAGCTAACAGTGTAACTACTAGTTCTCTGTCCTTCCAGAGCAGACAAGACCTGAAATTCTAATGCAAAAAATGAAGCAGGAAAACAAGAAAACCTTTAGGACCATCTTCATATGTTATGAACCAACAAAATAAGACAAATCTTCCTAGTCATCCCTCAGCCTTTTTGGAAGGTCACTGTTAACACGGGCAACATTTCTTGAATGTGAACTTTTATATTATTATTTATATTACTTATTATTATATTGCCTTAGGCCCCCAGTCATGGACCAGACTACCTTTATTCTAGGTTTTGTACAAACACAGAACAAAAGACAGGTCCTATCCCAAAGAGTTTACAATCTAAGTGTATCTAGTACAGTAGTCTAAATACTTCTGATGTCACTAACGCGGAGTCATAAATACTGCAGGAATTCCAGTGTAGTTTGAGGTAATGATGTAATTTTATTTCAAATTAACAGCAGACCTTGAAAGAAAGTAGGTAGTGTTATGATGCTTCTTACTTAATATTTGCATGTAATGCTAAAGGCAGTAACTGGTCGCTGAAGTGGAACCATTTCTGGAAACTCACATTTTCCCATTTCCTGTTATGACAAGCATGGAATGCAAGGATGTGGGGAGACCATTTTTGATACTTAGGTCAGTGGTGTGAAAACTAGTATCTGGTTATAGTTTTTTCTGAGACCTCATTTCAGTCAAACATGTCATTAGCTGATAAGACCTTCTTCAGTCTATTTGCTGATTGAGAACACTGCTTAATGTAAGGTCAGCCATTCACAAATTAGTCGTAAACAAGGTCTCCAAATATGCTTTTGGAACAAAGAACTGGGTGAATAATTTGACAGGCCCTGTTAGCTCAGCTCTCTCTAAATTGATCACTGACAATACTGATCACTACCGCCAGAGAGACAAGGAGATGATATAATCAAAGACTCTCAGAAATGTAGGTAAAAGGGGTATCAAAAGATCATTTAGTCCTTCCCTCTGGGCTGAGGCAGGGCCAAATATATTTGGTATGTAATATATCGTCTTAGTTCAGCTACAGGAGGATTTTCATTTCTAAACCACATTCACCCTTGTTTGACAGGTTAGAATATGGTTAAAATGGCCTTGTAGCGCACAGCACATCCAAATTTCAATCTGTGTTAACTGAATTTTTGACCCACATGCTTTCAGAGACATCCAGATTTATTGTTCCAGGTAAAATTTAATGTTCAGGCACACCGTATCTCTTTGAGGTTGGCCTGGAATTTTGCGGACACCATAAAAACCAAAGACCTATATAAAAAGAATTCAGGATCTACTTGAAAACTTGGTCAAATTTCTGGGTGGGATTTGGTGGTTAACTGGGGGTGGGGAGAGCGGGAAATAATACCTCTGTCAGAGTCAGACCATCACATTCCTCAAATTGCCATCCAGGCTCACTATTAATCCTTTGGGAATGGAGGACCTATTTCACTGATGAACGCATGGAGGTCAGCAAACCCAAATGGTGTTTAAATTTCTCTACTATAGAATACCATAAACCCAGTTGCCAATTCCGTTAGTAATCTCATAGAACATTACAATAATCTTTTATTCTTGACTATTGATATGACCACCATGAATCTTTACTTTCTTTCTAAGCTTTAGCCTGTCTTTCTTACTCTGGTTCCAGTTGCCATGTTGGAAAGTCAATACATTGCCTGTGACATGAACTCACCCTTCTTAAGGCTTGTAAAATTAGGCAAAGAATTAAGGTAATGAACAATGGAGGGGAAATAGGGAAAAAAATGGAAAATGTTTTTAAAAGTTCTTCCAACTTATGAGAAACTCTTCCATATTTAGACCTTTAAGCTGAAAGATAAGGTAAAAATCACATGTTCACTTGGAGGGATCAAAAAAGAGATTAGTCAAAGGGAATCAACAAGATATGAGCAGTTAATGATAAAAATGCTTTGTCTTAAAAGGTAGTGATAAATACCAGGATGAAGAAAGCAGACAAAAAAGAGGAAGGGCCTGAGAACTGACTTGTAGACCTCTATGGAGGAAGAATCTTGGTATAAAGGTAGAATCATAGCCAGAGACGGAGAAAGGGAAGTTGCTGAACCACAACAGGAAAGAATCAGAAACAGCTGTCTAGATATAGAAGAAATCCAATAGGAGACAGTGATCCATGGTTTGGAATAAGGTCAATGAAAATACTAAGAAAGCAAATGGAAGAACAGGCTAAAGCAAAATCCAAAGCAAATCCCAAACAATATAAAGTCAGAGATGACCGGAAAAAAAATTAAACAGGGCTACTTTTCCAAGTACTTTTCTAATACACATAAAGTTAGTGATAAGGTGGGACTGTCAGGAACAAGAAATCATTTTTTGTTCATTTTTGTTTTGAGAGGCCACACATGAGAAATTTCACAGAACAGGGAGGACAGTTGAAATTTAAAAAAAAAAGACGACAATAGTTGCATAACAAAAGCTTTATACTATATAAAAGTGCGTGTGTATAAGGTATCAAACAAAGATGCTCTTATGCAATAATCTGTCTATCAAATGTTGTAAGTTTTATTATTGGTCTCATAAAATGGATTTTTTCATTTTATTATTTCAGTGACCTGAGGAACTTGGATTTAAACTATTGATTTTTACAAGATTTAATCAGTTAACAGTTCTCTCTTATGTTTCTTGCAAGAACTAAAGGAATTGTTTGTTTAGTTTGGTCCTAATTCTTTATTAACTGTCTATTTTGTTTTCACATAGTCAAAACTGTTGTTAAAATACAGATTTTGGGATTTGGTTAAGTATTACTATTTTTACAAGTAAACAGTGATAAACATCAGAAATAATTTTACTTTCCCTACAGTCAAATCTGTAACGTCACAATGTTCCTATTCTCAGTCAATAGATATCATGGTTCCAGGTTCCAACTTCAGGTTATTGCAGATCTCACTTTGGTAACTGATGAGAATACGACACAACATTATCCTTTTATACAAAAGCAGAATTTTGTTTAAGATATCTGATTTCACCAATTAACTTAACTAAAAACCGGAAACAATTTTATAAGCTATTAGCAATATTTAAGTATGTACTTCGTCATTAATCTTTTTTTTTTTTTGTAAATCAAACATATTGCTGATTTCTTAGTGACAATTCAGGAACAAGTGTATCAATTCACAAAATGTAGCAAAAGTAACACTAAAAGCTTGAACAGAAGTAAAAAGAACAAGAAACAAATCTTTAAGAAACACAGGAAAATATGATATAAATATTATTTATAAGAGGAATGAAAGGCATGGATTTTTATTCAAAGTGTTGTAAAGTTCTCTTTGTGTTTCTAGGACATGAAAGGTGTTAACATTCACTTCTACAATTTCAAGCAAATATTTTTCAAACTATTCAAACTTGACAATTTTTCTACTTTAACTCTTACTTCATGTGCATCATAAATGTTTCTTGAACATTATGTTAAATATATATATATATATATATATATATATATATATATATTTGCAAATAATGTTATGAAAACATTAAGATTATCCTAAAAATGCATCAGGTGCTGTTCTTGGACTGTACTATTCCCCCCCTTCAGTCTCACTTTTCAAATGATAATGGTCACCATTAAATCTTAATCTATTCCAGTTCCTTGCATGGGTCTCTGATTCTATATGTGCCATGGTTATTTTAAAATGTTTCCTTTTTGTAGGAAAAAAGAGCTGTCTAGAGCCAGATGGGTAACTTCACACTTCATTTATCAAATCCAATACATTAGACCCTTCCCTCTCTTACCCACTTTGCAGTTAAATACCCATATCATTTAGCAATAATTTTCATCATCATATGGTGACCCCCAAAAAACCTGCACTGGTTTGCATGGTCAGTTCAAAATTCACAGCTGTTCTCTTTAGCCTTTGCTCACTAAGGTAGATGCAAAGGTTCCCCCTGTTTTATTAGCTAAAGACTGACCTTTTGTAAGCTGAGGTCAAGAGGGGGTCAGTTCAAAGGGCTCCAGGAGCTCTCTAACAGCTATAACAACCTGTCCATCAGACACTATCAAGCAGTATAAACAAATGTGAGCATTTAGAAATGCTTGGCCATTTCTGTTAACAGTTAAAGCACATTCACACAGTCCTACCTCAGGTATTTTGGATCATTACCTTTCAATATAAATTAATTTACAGACCTGAACCATCTGTATGGATAGCATTGCCTAGTGGTTATCAGAAATCAAAATGGCAGGTCGTAACTCTTCATACTACTGTTTGATTTGAATTGTGGTGCAGTAACACAAGTTCACTGTGATTTCAGACAGTCATTATGCAGAAATACTGATGTAACTAAAGGCAATAAGCACAATGACATTCTCTGTCTGATTAAAACGGAAATGTTAGCGAAGTCCTGATACTTCAGTGAGGAAGATTCACAGTCATGTAAAAACAGTCACTTTATAGATGTTGACAAGTTCGAGAGAGACAGGCATGTTAGTCAAGTTCAGCAAAACAAACAAGGAGTCCTATGGCACTCCTAAAGACTAACAAATTTATTTATTGCATGAGTGGGATTTTCTCCCACAGAAGCTCATGCAGTAAATAAATTTGTTAGTCTTTAAAAGTGCCACAGGACTTCTTGTTTGCTTTACAGATGTGTTATAGTTCCAGGCTTCTTTTTTTTCTTTTACATTAAGGTGTCAATACCACAGGTGAACCTGCTGAAACAATACAATCAATGGCTGTATTACTGTAAGAGCACGGGAGGCACAAAGGAAGTTTTTGCCAGCTACTTTCTTAGATGACCTAAATTTCTTGAAGTTGTGCTGTTCATAATGTGCTCTCTAACGGGCAATGTAAGGTAATTAGAGTCGTCTGTATTTAACTTCCAGAGGAAAAAAATCTATTATCTAATCTAGCTGATCCCCTGATAGCCTGCTGAAAGTAAAATACTGTAGCCTATTACCTGCCCTTTGACAAGTGCTAATTATTTCCTGTCCAAACACATTTTTCTCATGTAATTCCAAAGTACACAATAGACTGATCTCTAAAACATGGCCCAGAACTGCTGGAAACGCACTGGATGTTTTATAACTTTCACCACCGCATGCTTGATGGTGACCATAGTCAATGCTTCATTCCAGACATCTAGCTGATGCTTTGATGAGGTAAAGTGAGGTATACGGTAACAGTCTGTTTATGCAGATCATATGGATGAGACTCTTAGATAGGTCACTGAGATGGGAAACATCAAATGGAAAAAAAAGGATTATGGTTATTTAATACTCAAGGGACACTTTCTTTTCTGCGCTTTCAAGACACAAGGCTCTTGAAATTTTCTTTCAGGTGTTTAGTTTTAAGGAGGCCTGCACTTTGTCTGCTGCTCAGCTTTCCCACCCCCAGCCCCCAAAAGTACTTTAGGTTTTTTGTGTCAGAGGATAGACTATGTCTACCACATCAGTGTTGGCTCCAGCTTCTGATTAAATTGTTAGTAGTAAGCAAAGGCCAGAAACAATGTAACCAGACTCCTTTCAAACAACTCATTTTTGTCATGATCCCTGATGATTTGGTACATTAGGAAATTATTGTTAAACTAAATGGACCCTAAGACAACATGCCATTCATTACAATGGTTTATTCTTTCCCTGTCTCTAGAAAGCCCTCTATTTTGTTTAACAAAAGAAGAGCTAAGTGTTCTAGGTGAAGAAAAGTCCTTAGAGATCTCTCCAACTAATGACACACACCCTGACTCATTTAGTTTAATTTAATAAGACAAATGATGCACCATCAGAGACTTTCAAAAAACATCCTTCAGATTCTTTAGAAAGCAGGAAACTAAATGGAGTAGTACCAAGTGACATAACATGGACAAATTACAAAACTACACTTACATTGGTATTTTGCATTCTGAGACCTCCTCTGATTAATATCATAATGCTCAGCTCGCTGCCACTAAACAAAACCTTAGTAGACAAGTTGCTAACTTTTTCAAATAACTGTTACTCTATTGTAGCATTTAATCCCTGGAATTTCTGAACTGTTTCAAAAACCTATATTGTATAGCAATATTGAGAATCACAATTCCAATCAAATATTAGGTTCAGCAGCTGCTACTGACTTTTTGAAATAACTGAGGTCAAGGCTACCAAACTTTCAGTATCCATACAAAGCACAACATTAAAAAAAAAAAAAAAAAAATTCTCTTAACTAATACACACCACTAGAACAAATTTATGCCAATTATAAGCAATTACCACAATAATGCACATCTTAGGCCAGTGGTTTTCAACTAATGTGCCGCAGCACACTAGTGTGCTGTGAGGACTGTCCAAGCATGCCATGAAATTTTGTACAAAGGTAATGAAAATCAATGTAAAACAAACATTGTTTGATCTTAAGCAGTATTCTATCCAACCAAAATTACAGCTCATAAAACTCATGCAAATTAACCATCAAATTAAAAGTGAGGTATTGTTTTTTGATTCTCAAAAGTAACCACTCTAAATGCAGGCAGCCAAAGGTCAAAGTTGAAATGAAATGAAATTTTTCCAGCCAATCTGAAACATTACTACATTTGATCCTTCTTCAACTCATTGTATGCACTATGTTGCAAACCACTCCAGGAAGACTGCAACCACAGTAAATGTGATGTTTATGAATAATCAATTCAACTGAAAAAAGAGGGTACACCGTGGAACCGTTTATTTCACTGAAGTGTACTGTGCAACTGAAAAGGTTGGGAACTGCTGCCCTAGGCCTAAGTCTGAATCTTACATGCAAACACAGAACTCCTACTGATTTTAATAGATGCTCTGTGCACATACACAAAGGCAGAATTTGACCCACTACTACAGTAGATCTTTGTATTTATTTAATCATTTGACTTAAAAACAAGAAGGAACAAGAGATTATAAAAGTATGCATACATTTGTAGCTTTTAGATATTGACCTAAGAATGGTATGGTAAGACTGACTCATCTAGCAGTCATTACCAGTGCAAGAAAGTGGAATCAAACAAGCAAGGTGGTATATGGCATACAGTTTAAATCTACTCTAAACACCACCAAATCATATCTGCTATTAACAGGTTAGCCAACAAGAATAGGCATAGAATTTCCAACAGATTAAGAATATCATTTATCCATTATCACTGAAATGCATGCTACTAAATGTTTCTGGGTGTTTATCACAGATAAAGGAACAATGTCAACTAAAAATCTAGGCAACTAGAAAAAAAACGCATGAAAAGTAGTTTCAGTTACTGCATGTATCCTGGAATTTCCTTACCCATTTTTGTCATTTGGCCATTGTGCCTTCCTTCATTTTTATTTTTATTTCATCATGTAAAAATCCCATGCACACAATAGGGAAAATTGACTATTGTGTATATGCAGTTTTACAGATGCACTAAAGTGTTGCCAAACACAAAAAGTAAGGCATCTTAAGGGGGGGGAAAATGGAGGCTTCTTTCTCAGCCCTTTTCAACTATTGACACTGATCTTGTGAGCAGACTTGCTGATGTGGAGTCACACAGATGTTATCTGGACTTTGTGTGGTTGTAAGCATCAGCACCAACACATCTACTGTAGAGTTTGTACCACAGTACTATTCTGTTCTGATCAGCTTCTTATGCTGACCTTATCATAAGCATGATACATTAGCAGGTATTATTTGTAACAATTGGAAGGGAAACATTTTCAGATAAAGTGTGATTAAATTGACAGCACCCCTTAAGTGGGCATGCTATTTATCAGAATATCAATTAAATGGACTGTGTCGTATCCGCATAGTAATACATCATCACACTGCTCAAGTAATGGCAAACTCATATATAGTATCATTTGACTATTTAATACTTCATACAGAAATGTAACTGGAATAGCAAACAGTAAAATTATTTTTAAAAACTTCCCTAGCTATTTTAATTATGTGCTTCTTTATAAAAATAGTTGATTGTGGGGTTTTTTTTTGTTTTGTTTTGTTTTTTAATTCAAAGTTTCACTGTATTTTCCCTTTGCTTAGGGCTCTCACCTTGCTGTCCATTCTTTGCGTAGTTCCTGTCGCTCAGTAAGAAGTGGCAAAAAGCAGCTGATGATTTTATTCCTTTGTTCCACAGTTTGTTCGTCTTTTCCAACTTCATAGAGCAGCAGACTTGTCTTAAAAGAAAAAAAAGCCATAAAAGATTATAATCCAAAAATAGGAAACAAAGCATAAAATTAATAAAAAGCCCATAAGCAAATAAGGACAGTAAATCAATGGTTTTTTTTTTATTACAGTTCCACTACTGACAAATCAATACAGTAAATGATGGTCAAAAATGGCTACCATACATTTGGTATTTAATCAATGTACGTGGCACATAAGGTAAACTCTAAAGCTACATTGCCTTAAGAAACACAAGATATTGTGCATTTTCACCCACATTTTCTCAAGACATGATTCCTTTTCTTTTGTGCTTTCTTGTACAAGTAATTATTAAATGTTATTTTCCTAACACATTTTTTCCTTTAAATGTGTGCACTGTAACAATGGCTTGTTTTCTGACTTCTGGTTCAATATGTCTGTCTATACTATATCTTTGTACAGAGAATTTCTAGTACCACTCTTGGTTTTCCCCTTTTTCTCTTCTCTGTCAAATAATCATGTTTGAAGGAAGCAAACAATTTTTTTTCAATTTCTGAAATAAATTACACACACTCAAAGTGTAAATGCAATGAAATTCAGTCCTTCTTGGACCAAGATAAATATTTGGCCCACAGAGAAATTACACTTTAGTTTGTGGCAGTCTTATTCTATAGCCATGACTACAGTACAGAATTTTTTTCTTCATAGACGTTTATGTTCAGCATAACCTTAACCAAGACCCCAATCTACTCTGCCATACAACAAGCCCAAATTCCAAGATAAGTATTCTGCAGTTCCACAGCAGGAAACCTCAAATCCATGGCAATTTATTGATTTTTCAGAAGACATAAGTTAGTCCCAGCATAAGGACCCAGCTCCTGGAGTCATGTGATTATGTAAGATTGTAATCATTCACTTAATGAAAATTTCTAGCTCTCATGGCAGTGGAAATAAGTTTGAAAACACAACTTGAGTGAAATCAAAGCAGTGATATCTGGCTGAACTTGACACAATAGCTGTAAGAAGGTGCAGTGACTCATTCAGCTCAATAATGTGTTATCTCTGAAACCCACTGCTGATAGGGGCTATGCCAACACCACTGCAGTGTAGGTAGAAAAAGAAGAGTATAGCAGACAAAAATTAATCATCACACTAGTCCTTGGGTAAATAATCTAAAAACGCAGCATGAACTTGAATAGTAAAATAAGAATGGTAAGGGCTTACATTGTGATTGGCACCTAATTCCAAATTGATTTTAAGGGGAGGTAGACACCTAACCTGCTTAGGTGATTTGGAAAATCTAACTTGTTGTCCATCTGCATCTTTAGACATGTACAGCCTTTTGAAAACCCGGTTCACTATCACTGGGGAGCAAAGCCACTGCTTTACACTATTGCTGTCAGCAATGACAACCTCCCTAAAAGGAAAGAGAAGGTTGGGTTGAAGGTATGGTCACACACTTTCCCTCTCTACTCCAGCCAGTAGAATTCTGGTTTATGCAGAAAGAAGAACAAACTGCATCTTTCCTGATGAAGCTTGCACTAGCCAGAATGTCTCTCAGAATCCTCATTGTAGCATAGCCCCCTGTCCAATGAGATACATGGGTATTACTACACGGTTTACAACAAGGGAAACTATGACTGAAAGGGTAAGTGGTTTGTCTAAGGTTACAAAGCTGTAGTAAAAGTAGGAAGAAAGTTGAGTCCCGGAAAGATGAAGAAAGGCATGTCCAGATTCTTACCACTTACTTTGACATTTAAAGCAGCCAGAAGGGCAGAAAACAGCTGGGGTTTCCCTGGCATGCATTCTCCCCAGTTCCTAATCATGCCTAGGGTCAGCCTATTCCTGCAATCCCCATTTGGGAATTATTTGAGCTGCATATAATACACCCTTTAACCTCCACCATTTTTATACTTATCTGTGCATAACATGTTCTATGCTGTTTTATAGAGTCATCTTTTTATATATTTTAGTGTAATCAAATTACAGTCATGTCATTTGTGCAGCAACATATGTCAGATCTCACAAGAAACTCAGGGATAGTCTAGGGTCACTGCTTGGTTCAATATTGGAAAGATCCTGCAGGAAATGATAACACAAGTAATCCATTAGCAGCACTTTTCCTTCTGAGTCCATAACAAAGCCTTGCTTCTGCATAGGGCTCAGGGCTCTGCAGTCATGGAGATGCAGTCAAAGTCCTCTAAACATGCAGGTCAAATGATGCTTTTAGTAAAACTAGGGGCGTTAACCCTCATGTCCTGGCCAAATTCCAACTTGGGTAATTACATTCTGCTATCTAAATTCCCCTACAATTACATTTTCATTTCACTTTAGGATACGGATTTATTACGGCAATTTCAAAGTGATTTAATTTCTACTAAGACGGTAAGTATAACACATCATTCAGCAATATGAACGTGAAGTACTATCTGCCAAGTTTTACAGTGATACTCCAAGTAACTCCACTGACCTCAGTAGGATTGAGTGGGGTTTAAGTCTACTCAGAGTTTGGAACCATGCGTGTGTGTTAGCAGTGCTTCTGTTAATGAAGAAAATGCAGTAGTAATCACCATCATGTGCACTTCTGCAGCACCTTTCACGTGACAGTCTCAAAAAGCTTCACATAAATTTAAAACCCACAATGCCTGATGAGGCATGAATGCCACTAGCTCTGGGGTGAATAAGTACTGTTAAGCAGCACAAACACAGCAGTATAGCTTACTTCTTACCTAAGACCACTGAAGTCAGTCAAGTCACCTTGGGTCTGAGTGCAGGACATAGAAAATAGTGTTTACATGCTTCTGAATGGCATGTTCTATTTGCTCTCTCAGTAAAAAATTCAAAATTGTAGCAACAAAGCAGCAGCTTAAGGTAAAACGAATATGTAAAATACGCCTTTTTGCAAAAATGTATTTGCAAGGAATATCCCACATAAAAAATAAACTCTAAAATAAGATCTACAACAGATTACAAAGGGATCCAAAGCACTCAGACTGATAAAGGTCAAGGGTTCAAGAAACCTGGTCAAAGATGTTATCAGCTGGGAAAGCCATTTCCTCACATCAACACTGATAAAAATCCATCAAAAACCCAACCAATACCACCCCTGTTCTAAAGGGCAGGAACAGCCTTCTGTTGAACATTCCTATAGTTGCACATAGTTGACCCAGTGTCTTCATTCATCTAATCATCTTTAATGACAGATAATTGTCTACTGAGACCCCCTTTCTTCAATGCTGAGTGATGCCTTTACTCTTCTAAACTGGACTCAAGAGTGGATCAGTTTTTTTTCAAAACACTTGGGACCACAGGGTAGAAGAATAAACAAACAGTGCACGCAGTCCTATGGCCTGCCTTATCTCATCCATCTGTTAGCAGGTTTTTTTGAGGGTGCTAATGTTTATGAATTGTTGAAACTTTCTTTCCTCTGTTTCCTGAGCTGGTGAAAACATATCCTGGGCAACCTCAGCAAACAGATAACACAAACTGCATCTCACTTGCTTGGGAAGTCACCTACTATCTTGCTGTGTGGCTGTCTTTTTTATACAGGATTATTAGTGCTTCATAGTGATCTCCCCTATTTTTACACTAGGGGCCATTTTTGGGAATTAATAGGTCTTTGCTAGATAATTACCAAAATGATAAGTCTTTTAAAAAATGAGCCAGATGCTCAGCAGGTGCTGCTTAGTTATCAGTATTAATACCAGTGAGGCATGGTACACCTGATCTGCAGACCAATAAGGTTTAGTATGCAAGGTCTTCTATAGATATATTAGCTACACACATACAAAGCCTAAATTTAACTACAATATATCATACTCACTAAGCCTGGAAAGTTAAGCAGTCACTCAGAAGGCTGTATATAGAAATGGCTTTCTTCAGGCCCCTTGCTAGGAAGTCAGTGTCCACTGGTCCAACTGACAGCACCTCCCACAGAATCAGGGGTTGATGGAGCACGCCACTTCGTCTAAATAACTTTTTATATCCTTCTATAAACACCACTCACCTAACTACTTTTCAGCCCATTATCATATATGCTAATTGTTTAAGTTGGGTTTTTATCCTTTACTATATTCCACTCTTACCATGAGAATTCATTGGGTGGTACAAAAATATGCCTCTGGGCAATGAAAAAGTATACCTCCAGATGTTCATGGAAAACTTGCTGCTCTTGTTGTCATTATCTATGTGCAGCTACAAGCATACATGTTGTGTTTTTCACCAGTGATTCAATTCATCTGCACCAACCTCAAGAGGTCACGCATGCTACAGAGGTCAAAACAGCCAAGCAAGCAACTGAAGTTATGCTAGGCCTGCAGGACAGTGGTCAGGCCACTCAAATTGCACTGGAACACCAACAGGTGCAAATCAAAATACATCCACTAACTTCCATAGAACTATGAGAGTTCACACCAGCTGACAATCTGGCCCTCTGTGTTAAATTAGTGACTGAGTTTATCAGTCATGTCCTTTGCCCATCTCCAGAGCTGAAGGTAAAGTGCTACTGTGATGAAGTAGGAAAACCTCTTGGGTTATTGTGGTTCTTCTTTTCTGTTCCTGTTCTTTGGTGATGGTATTCTGGTGATGGGACACAGGGGTGTGATAACTATAGGCACCACTAGGGGGGAAGAGGCTTTGGTTCGACCTTACCTGGACCCCCTGGGGGTGACAGGTTGTGGCCGGTTTAGACCAGGGGCAGGGCAGCTGGACAGAGAGGAGAACAAAGAAGAGAGGAGGGAAGAAGGAAGATGGAGGTCGGAGGGGCAGGACCTCCGGGGCTTGTCCTGGGGGTTTACTATCTGCCCTCCTAGGTGATCTGAGAGCCAACTGTCCTAGCTGCTGTGCAAAGTGGATTGCTAATAAACCCTCTGACTGCTACACTGGCTGAGTGTCACTGCTGATTGGGACGCCTGGGACCCTCGTAGGGGGAGGAACCCCCCCCCAAGGGAGACCAGACAGAGCAAGGATCGGACTCTCTGGGCCTGGATTCGGGAAGCTGGCTACAGGTAGCGTGGAGACCCTGGTGAATGGGAGAAAGCTCCACCGTAGCAGAATCTCTGGTGGGCTGTGAACAGAGAGGATCCAAGAGGCTTTTCTGGGTTCTCCGTGACAGCTACTGTCCTAAAAGATGGTAGTTACCAAAGCACTTCCCTCAAACATGCACACTAGAATTAGAATATATTCGTAAAATCCTCCTCTTCTAGTCCCTGCTAATGAAATCAAACAACAACATGGTATTGGGTAAACCTGTGTTATAACCATGTCCTGGCCTTTATTAGATAAGCATTCATAATCTGATGTAGTTCTACCAGTTATCACAGCTAAGCTTTGGTTTCTTACCGTGGTTACATAATATATTGGCACCACCCAAGGAAGTAAGACTACTGCAATATGATTGGGCCTCTGCCATGTTTAATCATGGTACTCAAACTAGTGGATTTCATACTCACATTTCCTTCATCTAAAGCTACATATTTTTTCTTCCTTGACAGACTTACTGAGGAAATAGATATATGCTTAGAAATACTGCATAGCTAGAGACATGATGCCTAATATCCTGGCAAACAAGTGACTTTTTTCTGTCTGAACTTAAGTGGCACTTGGGACAGTTTGTTTCTCAGTCCCACTTTATTTGGCCAACAATGTACTCTTCACCTCTATGAATAAAGATTTAATTTACTCATTTGCCTTTTAGATAGATTAGCAGGATAAACTTCTGAGTCCTTGCTAATCTCTTCCACTCCAGCAATCAACTATCAATAATCCATAACTAATAGAGGAAGAGAAAAATCAGGTGTTACTACATGTGTAAGCACAGCTAGCTACCTCAGTCCCTACTGCATGTCTTCCTTGTTATTTTAATTAGTTACAATGCTATTACTTGCTGCACGAAGGCTTCTGATGGTCTGTGCAGCTGTAATATGGTACCTTTATGGAAAGTGAACTTGAAATATACGAGACATGCTTGTTCAACATTACTTCACTTGTATATAACAGAGAACTTAGTAGCAGTTCATACGCAACGATTTTTTGTTATTTAAAGAGTATTAATTCTCCCCATTCTTAATGACAGAAGAGAATTAGCCAGTAGGTTTCATGTTATCATCCACCATTTGGACATTTTAAACATAACTGGTGTCCTTTTGTTTATCAGAACACCATGCTATATAGCAAAGTTTCACTCAGCAACTTTTGTGCTTTGGATGATGTTGAAAAATGGCTCATGTTTGTCAAAGAAAGTGGGGGGAAGAAAAAGGTGAGGAGGGGAAAAGTGTTGTTTATAGAAGCCAGCTGCTCAGACTTTGGCGCCAGCAGCTCTTCATCCTGCTATTTTACGCCTGCAACCCCCACTGCCCCATTGGCACAGGTACAACTAAATGTTGACTTCAATGCTTCAGAGAGCACTCAACTGATTCTGTACATGATTAATTGCCAAAGACATGGCTGACCATATGGAACAGAGAAAGCATCAAGTAATTCATACTTCTGTATATGATCATTTGGTCCCTGTTGTTTTAATGTACAGGAAAGAGCTAGTATAGCACAGACCTGGTGTCTTGCCCTTGACAGCCCATTAAGAAATCTCAAAGCACCTAGTTGAAGTTATGCTGTTGGCTTTTCAATAGCAGCCTAATAAAACAGAAGCAAAGCTTTCCAACTAGTCTTAAATCTTTCACATACAGTACATTAACCACTGCTGCTAAAACAACTGGTTTCTTACGATAGGAAATGGGATTTGATTTCTAGCCTCTGCATACTTACTGAAAGACTTTTTCTGACCTTTGGATGCTTTACAAAATCATTGTTCGTTTTTCCTACCATTTTCCAAGCTTCTTGCCATGGTGAGCCTAATAGATTTGTTTAAGGTTCAGTACATTTTACTCTTACTAGCTGTTATATGCAACCTGTACAATGAAAGCAGACACAGGGGAGCTGAAAGGAAACAAATTATTATTAAATGTTTTCTTCCTACGAGTTATAGAAATCACTACAATATCTAAAACATCATCTACCTTCAAAGAGCCTATAAAACAAAACTAAAAATTCCTGAAAGAAAGCAAAATACTAACATATGCTTTCTTTTATCAAACTGGAGACAAATCATCAAATTTCATTTGAGAAGGAAGACCAATTTATTTTTAAACCATACTATTCTTCAGGATGTCTGACACAGCTCTCAATGAAAAGAAAAAGGTGCAGATTTGGAATATATGTCAGTATCACTAACAACAGTATATTAGTTTTATCTACCGTTAACATCTTTTCAGACAGTTAAATTCAGTTAAAGAAAAATGTTTAAATAATGTTTTCCTTTTGAGGCTCTTCAAATGACAGTGCTAAAAAGTTCAATCCCCATTCACACAGATCTTTTGGCAGTTTTGACATGTGTTGGCAGGGATGTCTTTGTTGGCACCTTCCATTAGAAAATATTTACATGGTTTTTTGTCTGTGGATTTGCTAGATGTCCAAATTATCATCATACTCTAAAGAACCACATGTGAGAAATCCTATTGACTAGAAGATGTTCATCAGTAGGACTTTCCCAAGCTGCTAAATTCAGCTAACAACCACTTAGTACTCCAAGAGGTTACATTAGTAGCCCAGGTCAAAGTATCATTCCTTAACTATTTCTCCTTTTTCCTCTTTTCTACAGAAAACACTAACACACTTCAAGCTCAGAAATTCAAGTGGGGTAGAATACTAAGAAAAAGATGGAAAAAGTTGGGGGAGGGAGCAGATTTGAGCATTTGTAACATTACAATGGTGTGGCTTTGAGTCAACCACTGTATCTGCACTGAAAAAACTATGGCTAGAAAATTTTAAGACAAACGTACCATTTCTGTATTTTTTGCATGTTATACTAATAAAATCTCTTACTCCAGTATGTGAGGTGGTTGCCTCAAAGACTAAATGGTTTCATCCCTTCCCTCACATAAAATCCTGATACAGCGAAGCACAGAACTGCATGCCTAAATTTAAACACCTGAATAGTGTCACTCATTTCAGTGGGAGTATCCTCATGTTTAACATGAGGCATGTGTTTAAGTGCCTTACTGGATTGCTTAAAAGGGTGGCGGTGGAGTGTTCTGCATCCTACTGAAGTAATCAGCGCTGACAGCATGTGGAATATTGTACTTGACGGATGACTGATTTCATGCAGCAAACCTATATAAAATAGATAGCATAGGCAAAGATTTTTGGACTTTATGACCTCATGAGGTCCCTTCCACCCTATGATTCTAAAAGCATCTAAGGGAATGTCTACACTACAAGCATAACAGCATACTGCAGCTATACCACTACATCATAGATACTTGCCACATTGACAGAAAAGCATTTTTAGTCACTGTAGTAAATCCACCCCTTGAAGAGGCACTAGTTCAGTCAACAGAAGAATTCCTCCATCAACCTACTGTTGTCCATGCCAGTGCTTAGGTCAGCCTAACAATGCTTCACATCCCTGAGCAATGCAACCAGGCCTACCTAAGTTTTAGATACAGACCAGTCCTAAGGCCTTGTTTGCATTAGCAAGTTGTACCATTTTAACAATATTATTGTAGCTAAAGCAGTCCGGTGGTACCTAGTGTGGATGCCATTGTCTCAGTGCTTTATATCAGTAGTTATTCACATGTGGGAAGGGGAAAAACTATACCAAATAAATGACCTTTATAAAAGTATAAATGTACCCTAGGGATTTTGCCAGTATAACTATCTAGGTTTAAAAACAAAAGAAAAAAACCCCACACTTCTACCAAAGTGTTGAAACAATAACATCAAGTATAAATCATTCCTAGCAGTTAGGCACCCAACTCCCGTTTAAATATAATTGAGTCTTGGGCACCTAATTCTTACAGGCTCCTTTGAAAATCCCAGCTATAATTTCTTGTTGTTTATTGTGGAAGACAGTTTTAAGAATTGCTAATTGGTTAAGACAAAAGAAGCTTTTGTTACATCAGAAAGTGAGTGATATGGTATTTTCAGCTACAGGAAGTAAAAGCTAATAACATTCTTTTCAAAAATATTCAGAAACACCTAAACAAAAAAGTAATCACTGATTTATTCTAGTTTACTTTGGCATCTCAAACCTGAACATATTCTCAGTGATAATGGCTTATGACTTGTCTTCAGTAAGCAGACTGGTTGATATAAGGTACACACGTTACATTATTAAAGTTAATGTGCTTTACTGTCTTCACTATGCTGTCTCTGCCAAGCATCTTCCACCAAGACAGCTTACAATTCTCACTCCAGTGGAGTACCACAGTCAATGGGAAAACACTCAGAAATTAACTGACCACATCTTCACCAGATCCACTTAGTCAATGCCACTGCATTGATGACTGAAGTACTGATGGAGTAGCATGTTGAAGACAGGCCCCAAGTCCTTTTAGCTGGGGTATTTTAATCTTGTTTACAGCTCTCTGAAACCCATTTAAATCAGGCCTAGGAAATCAGTGTGAAAAGAACCACTATTTGGTGATCTTTACTAAACTGCTCAGCAAGCCTCTAAAAGTGAAGTACCGGCACAACTCCGCAGACCAACAGAGAGTGACTGAACACCACAAGAATTTGGAACACGAGTGGCTTACTACCCTTAGATCTACGGGTGAGTGAAAGGTTACCCTTTAGCCAGTTTCTTCTTCAGCAGAGCCTCCTCCTGCCTCCCAAACATCAATAACAGAAAGCCTGAAGTTGGCCTACCATACATAGTGGATTATATGAAGTGTAAAACATTGGGGGTGAGGGGTAGCAGGAAAAAGAAATCACACTTGCAAGAAGATCCAGATGACAAGCTAGCTCTAACAAGTGAAACAAGTGAATATGTTTGAAAACATTGTGAATGCAAGAAAAGAGCATGTCTTTTGTTTCCAGTCCTACTGTGTGTCTTTAACCCAAATGCTGCCTGCATGGCTTCACATATGTTTTCTGCACAAGAACTGAAGCAGAAAGGGCTCTTTGTTATAATTCACTCTTTTGTATGCATCTCTCTTTTCTCATTTTGGTCACATTCAGACAGTAGTTACTCTAAGCACTTAAGTTCTGAAGGACTGCCACAGCCGCAAATGGTTCAGTGATAATTTACTGTTGCTGAAACCAGCAGAGCTAGGATGCACAGTGAGAGTCAGTTCACTAATGTGCACTTTGGCTAGTCCACACTTTGTAACATCAAATCATGCCTACCACAAGCCATATAGCTAGCTGGGCAACTGCTGCGAACCTTATTTCGGTTCTCAGTTTTAAACAAAATGTTTGTAAAAAGCAGCACAATGGTTCCATTTGTTGGAAATCTCATTAAGGTTCCTGGAACTATAAATTTTTACAATACAGAAATTAATAGGACTGTAGTTCAGCTGTTATCCACTGGTGTCTGTATAAATGATTTCAACTGTTTCTCAAGAAACTTCAGAACCACAAATTTCAAAGTTCAAATACAGTAACAATAAACAAACACAAAATGAGGCTGTACAATTTATAAATACATAGTGGATCAAGTTCATTGCCTATATAGCCCCACTGAGGTCATTGGAATAATTCTGGGGATGAAAAATAGCTTATTCTATTGATAAAGCAGCTGCTGTGAGTTACATCCAAGCTGCAATACTGGATATTTATCTCATTTCAGATATTTCTAGAAATTGGCCCACAAGAAAGCCCTAGAACTAAAAACCCACACTCTGTGGCACCCAGAAACAAATTTTGGATTTGGAATGCCGCAAAGTTTGAGTCCAGATTCAAATTTTCCAGCTGACAGGTTGCTCTTAAATGGGACAAAACAAAACCCTAGATTTGAATACTCCAGACTTTATGGATTGTCAAAATCCAAATGGAGAACCACACTTACATCTACAAATGGGTCTTATCTAACCAAAACATCAAACCAAAAGTTCAATTTCAAACATCCCCAAACTTTGAGAAGGCTGGGAATACTAGGAGGCATCAAATTCTGTATCCAGTACTGAATTTTGCAGCCAAAATCCATATTTAAACATAGTGCTAGAAATCATATTATTGATTTCTGTGAACACAGCGCTTTCATGTCTGCGCAAAACGGAAAAACCTAGAGCAGCACTGAACTTTCTCTCATTTGAGTGAAGCTACCATTAGTTGCTGCGGAGTTTCCTGTCTCAACGATGCCTGTGTTCAGCAGGAGATCTGTTAAAGACGAGGCGGGCAAGTATTCTGGATGCCTTTACAAAAGCTTGCTACTTTTACTGAAGCTACTTAAAAAACAGAGGGCTATATTAATACTATGTGCACTGTAGGATGCAAAGATTGGCAAGATGCTACTGTCACTACACGGGCAAAATCATCTTTGGGTGTGTAATCTCCAAGATGTATACTGCAGAAGAACAGCATAGCAGTACCCATGTAAGATAGCCACGCACAGCTGAATCAAGTATTTGAATGTCATGAAGATGGATCAAGGCCTTCACAGCCATCACAGTACTATACACAGTGTCCACAGGAATTTATTGTCATAGTAAGAAAGGAACTCAGGCCTTTCTTTTCCAAAAGTACTGGCTATTACTGCTTTAGCTAAAAAGAACATCTCCATTAGTGGCAGCAATATTAAGAGACCCTCAAATAGATTCCACAGCAAGCCCACTAGATGCTTGAAGCTCATGATGGCATTTAATGAAGGCAGTTGTTTTGGTAAGAACTGCAAATTTAGGCTTGTGAAATGTGCTTTGAGGCCCATATAGTCTGCAACTGCCAGTCACAGCAGTCAGGGAAGGCTGCACTAGGGAAACAGAATTGGGGACAGGAGCAACGCAGGCCCAGGAAAAGACCCAGGACCTGGGCCCTGCACTCCCTGGTCCCAATTCTACCCAGGGCCTCTGGCTGGGCTCAGACCAGGCTCCTGCTGCAGGTGGCCCGGCTGCAAAAGATAGCAGCTGCTGTGGGTGGCCCAGCCACAGACAGGGCCAGGGAAGATAGCCGCCAATGCAGGCGGCCTGGTGGTGGACCCAGGGCACTGGCATTGGGACTTAAGGCTCAAACACCCTATTCCCAGCACCAGCAATGCCACTGATTGGGGGAGGGAAGCATCAGGTGCCACCTGAAAACCCATGGGGCAGACGCAGGACATGGGGGCCACAGCACAGGAAGAGAGGAGTGAACTGAAAATGGGGGCTGAACAAGAGCCGCATCTCCAGTTAAGATGAAGGTTTTAAGGCTGCTCTTTGGGGATTACCCTACCATGATAGATGGATCAAATTTGTAGAACGTGTTTACTGTGGTGTATAAGGACCCCCTTACAGGGGAAAGAAGTCATGAGATGTCCAAAATTTGAAATCCTTAGTAGGAATGGATCATATTGTAAAGGAGAAAAACCACATGAGAATTAAAAGAGAATAGGGCAGCACGGCCATTCAATCATCTACCTATACAGAACTTGCGGGTTTCTCCCCAGGCTTGGCCTCCAAGAACATTCCAAGTGACTATTGCTTAATCCACCAATTCTCATTCTCACAGGGTAGCTCAGTCAACAACAGAATGGACCTGACCTTATGGTCTGTGTTTTATTCCTCCATTAATGAAATTATGCACAAGATTAGGTCTTGTTGCCCTGGACATTAGTGATCAAGTGTGACATTGAATCCCTTCTGACAGTAACCATTCAGGTTTCTCTTTTTCAAGAAAATTTTATTTTGCTAAAGATATGTCATGGAATGGGCAAAATCTTGTCAGCATTTGAGAAGCTTAGTACAATGCTACACTGGAAATGGAGGCAGGAAGCCTGTTTACAGTAGGTAGTGCATTAGATTACTTTACATTCACCAACAAGGTAAATTTGGACAAATTCATAGCCTGATGGACACCCTTCAAGCCCTAGCTAAAAATCCTGGGGTCTCTCTATTGGAGGGGGGAAAAAACTATGTACCTTCTGCTATGCTGACCTATCTGGGGATTGAGCTAGTCACACTGGTGGGTATATCATGACTCACACTTTGGATAAATTTAGAAGCTACTGAACTAAGAAAGTTACCCCCTTGAGTGGCAATCTATTACTGGATAGCTTAATGTTGCCTCTCAGGTGGTAGCTGTGGGATTGGCCTTCTGCTTCTGGTTTCAAGAGGTCACAGCAGGCATAGTTAAGCTTCACTATTTTGTAAGAGTTACAGGGGAGATGAAAGAAGACATAGGGGATGCAGAAAGAGTTTGAGTCATTTTAAATGGAACATCATTATGGAAGGAATGGATACTTGAAGCTTATTTAAAGATCTATGTGGATGCTTTCTAAACCTCACATGAAATGGGGTGTGGTGAGGTCCCAGCAGTAGGTTGACTGGGGTGATGGTGAGAGCAAATGCCTGACGAGCACTTGAAAGGCAGTCCACAAGTTCTTGTAGTACATCTTTATCAGGCCTATAAGGGCAGCATCAGAAGTGAATAGAAATTCACTCAATCTTTTTTAGTGAATCTTTGCCATAAGTCGCAAGCAATTGAAGAGTTTCCTATACAACCTTGTGTGGAGATGTACTCCATCCTTCATGTCCCTAAATACACTTGCATGTGAGCAATAAATAAAATAATAGAATCTAATGCTCAAATGCAGCCACTCTGCACTCAACACAGGATCTGAGGGAGACAGAAATAAATGTAGGTGAGCATGATGTTTATGGTTTCCTGACCCTGAAGGCTGGTTTAATCCTTGGAATAAGTTAAGGCAGCTTCAGGGCTGCATTAATGGATGCTGACTAGGGCTCCTCTATAACAACGACAGCTTCAGCCTGCTGGGCATATTCCAGGATCTGTCCTTCTGTGTTGCCCCAGCAGAGGCACATTGTTTAAAACGCTATTACAGTATTAAATCTCAGCCACTCCATACTCAGTTTTAACGTACGTTTATCCATAACAGTCAAAATCTGAGTTAAAAGTATTAAAAAAAATCTGAGTCCAAAAATCTGGGGGAACTTTAAAGTGTTTGATGAAGTGGGATTTTCTCCCATGCAAGCTCCTGTGATAAACAAATCTGTTAGTATTTAAGTGCCACAGGACTTATTGCTTGCTGCTGCTTCTTTTTTTTTTTTTTTTTTTGCTAAACTAGACTAACATGGCTGCCTCTTTGGAACTAGAATAACAATAAGCCATTCTGTTAAGATGCTGCGTACAAATCTAAAAAACCTACTTTGCATATTTAAACCTTTTCAAAAAATTGTATACAATATATTAATGGCATATTTTTAATTTATGGACTTTCAGATTGATTTCAGGGATAAATTTAAAATCACTACAAAAGAAACAAGTTAAAACATTTTCAAAAGGACATGTATTATATTTTTAGAATATACTATTGTTTTTTCACATTAGTCAGTGATTCTGTTACGAGGAAGTCATGTTTCTGAACACTGAAGTGTGCTGATATTTTTTTTTTTAATCTTTAAAATGGCATGCATTAAATTTGTTCAGAGAGGTAGCCATGTTAGTCTGTGTATAGCAGAAACAATGATAGTCCTGTGGCACCTTATAGACTAACAGATTTCTTGGGGTGTAAGCTTTTGTGGGCTCCAACCCATTTCGTCAGATGCATCAGATTCATCAACAGGTTCGTCAGTGCAGCTGCATCTGACGAAGCAGGTTGAAGCCCACAAAAGCTTACACCCCAAGAAATCTGTTAGTCTATAAGGTGCCACAGGACTCTCGTTGTTATCAAATTTGTTACATTTTACAGGAACATTTCTTAATAAATTGTAACACTAATGTTTGAATATTTGTAAGTACTTAAAATCTTCTGTCAAGGTGGGCAGATACCATCCTGTTTAGGTTGAGTCATTTTATAATGTTCGTGAAGAAGAAACATCAATTTACAGATCAGTTCTAAGGAGCTAAAAAGCAAAGACAAAATGTAAAATTGTCCTCATCTGCATCCTAATAATATAGCAATTGTACTTAGAATAAATGTTTTAAAATACATTTAGGAAAATAGGCTATTGTCATGCACATAGCTTTTAAAACACAAGCAGTGAATGTTATTAATTGAACTTTACATTGGAGAGCTTTCACCTCATAGAACGCTACCTGTGTTCCTTTCAACAGCAGCTTGAGAAACAAAAAACAATTGTCTATTCTGATTATTACAATTCAAAATACACAAACTATTACTGCTTTTGGCATGAATTTCTATGAAAGTACAACTTGAACTATTCAGAACAGTGTTCTGCTTTGATAAGCATGTATTATTGGCTCATTTTCTAGAGATAATAGTCTCCTTTTGTCTTGTTCAGTGTTTATAAATTCAGTACATACAGAGAAACTAACATCCAGCCCTTTTGTACAAATATAGTGGTTCAGATACTAGTTGGGAGATGCACCGTACCAGGGTCAGCGTTAGTGTGTCTCATTAAAACAGATCTAAATAAATTAAACTTAGCATCCAAGATTCTCTGAATTGGAGCTTGGGCTCTGTCATCCACGTTCATGCTCCAAAAGAACAGCCTGATTTTCAGAAACATTGAATACTTACTTAGGAGACTAACTTTAGGCTATTTTTAAAATCTTTGTCTGAGTTAATATGCCTAAATGTACTTAGGATAAAATCAGAGATGGAGATAAGCCACAACTTGGAATGAGAAGTGAATATGAAATTTCCCAGTTCTTCATGTATTTGTGTCATAGATTCAGGCCCCATCCTGGATAAACTAAAGCAAAAGACACCAACAGTAATGATTTAACTCCCAAACTGCATCAACCACTGGTTTTTGGATCATTGCTTTCAGCAACATGGTGACATTCATGCTTAAGCAATATATATATCTAATGTTCCTTTTAACATACTTTTTTTTCTCCTTACATCACCCATGAAAGTAAGACACTCCTTATTAAGTTCTCTCACATATATTTTAAAAATTTATATTTTGTTTATCTTTAATAAAAACTACAACACAATGTTACATAAAATACCAAATACTGATGTACTGCATTTCTATTTCATGCCTGAAGTTTTCAAGTAAAATTTTTTTTACAAAGGCTTGTAATTGTGTGTCACTACAGTAAGAAGTCTTATCCAGTAAACTGGCATATAGAAGTTTTTGGAGAAATAGCCAACTCTAAGACAACTAGAACGTATTAAACAGTGAAAGGGAGAAAACATTGTTTTAAACAGTAAATCTGTAAGGTCAGTAAAAAGTATCACAGGTCAAATGAGCAAAACAGCACAAAATTTTTCTGTCCATTGACAAATGAATAAACTGACTTGCGGTTGGATGCACAAGACTAATGCTAAACAAGTGTGGTATAGAGACAAAATATGCTCTCTTTGCGATGCTTTTACAATAAGCCTTGGGAACACCCTTGCCTCGCATCCCCCGTGTATACTACTTCAGTACACATTAATGAAAAACAAAGGAGGCCCATTTACATTGTAACCATGCAATGGGGTTAAGCATGTGACCTCAAAGTATGGTGCTTTTGTGTTGAGTGGAAAGGGTCTTGACAATATAAACAAGAGTTACTGCTGTTACAGAAAGGGAAGACAATTAAAAACAATCTAGGATGCTTGTTGTACAGCTGTTCAAGTTTCAGTTCCATATGATCTCTGAAGATGGTATGCGTTGTACTTCAACAACTTAAGACATTTTAGTGTTGTGTACTGAAACACTCCTTTATAAAACTATTTATAAAAGATGAGGTTTTACACTAAAAAGTCATGCAATTAAAACTGAATATTCTCTGTAGAATATGCTAACATTTACAGTATAATAGGACACTATGGTCTACACACCCTTTTGTCAGCCTTTTTAATATTTGTAAGTACGGATAAGACTAAGAAAGAGGAAACCTTTAAATATATTATTTTTAAAATATGGAAGAAAATTTTTCATAAACAGTATATTTCAAAGACAGAAAAGCCAATAAATAATGGTCCAAATACCACAATAAAATCTTCAGGGACAGATCTTGGTACCCATGAAAAGCCCCACTGATTTCCCCAAAACTGTGTTGGTATTAGGGTGTCACTGAATGGATGCAACTGCAGGATTGGGACCATACTCTTTTTCTTTTTTAAAGCTAAATTTCAATGGGCAACAATACCACACACAATTAAGAAAAAAGTTTTTCTCTAAGATAGCTGCAGTTATGGTTAATTATTTTCTTTATATGTTCCTGGAAATATTCTAATAATTAAGGCATGCAAACCCTAATAGAAAACATAAAATTACTCTATTTATACAACACTTTTTTTCTTTTTTTTTACCAGCTGATTGAACTATTTCTTCTATAAGAAGCCTAAAAAAATAAGGTAAGAGAAACAAAACTTCTAAGAAAATAACAGAGATGTTGGCTAAGTGTCTCAAAACCACAATTTTCCTGCCTGTTTGATCTTCCTACAGCCAGCATAAGCTACTGAACTCCTCCACAAATGAAAGACATTCATGGGAAGCCATCAGAAAGCATCGCTCTTCCTCTGGGATACAGGACAATAAAAGAAAAGTTTGTGTCCGCCACGTGGGCCTACCACTGGGCTTAAACGAACAAACCATTGCAATATCCTTTGGCTTTGTGAAAGCGATACTTCCTACTTGCTTTGCAAGAAAGGAAGTCGTATATAAACAGAACAAAGGGAAGAGGCAACACAAGCCGAACCTCTCATAAGAAATATTAGAGTGAAAGTTTTGCTCATCAAACTAAAATTAAAACCATATTTTAATCTCTCGAGTCACCCAGCTTTGATGTATGCCAAAACAGAAAGCTTACATATTTTGTAAGATTTACAGCATTTCTAATGGGAATAGTTTATATTTCATTTTCCCCCTGAGATTAAGAATATATTAGATTTAGTCTATCCCGTGATGTGTGTGTAAGATTAAGAATTTCTTCAGAGAAACAAGACTTTGGGTATCCTTTTGACTTAAATATAGCACTCCCCAACATAAATAAGTTAGTTTGCCAGTGAATAAAGCTCTGTGAAAACATCTTGATCATGGTGTAATTTTGATAATTAAAACAATGAAATACTTTTTTAAAAAAGTCTGTTCCCCTACCACAGGAGTGCAGGGTTCTAATATGTGCACCAATTGCCTTAGCACATACAGAACCACTAAATAGCATGTATTTTTGGTGTCAGATGAATAGAAAGATACATAGTTTGTGTAAGAAAAATGATAAACAACCATCTCAGTGACACCACTCCATGCTCGTAATACAGCCTGACATACAACATGAAACAGTAATATTGTGCCAACAAACAAAGCATAAAAATTGCTTTTCAAAGGCTGGCCAGATGACACTTTTGATTCCCATTCTGTGCAGCTTCCTTGCTGTTACGCCCACACTGCAGTTTGCACTCTCTTTTCTCGTTTTATCATTATATAGTGACCATTATTAAGTCAAAATGGCCTGACACTTTTTAGGAATGCTACCTGCTGTGATTCCATGGAACTATTGCTGATTTACACCATGACAAATGAAAGCATTCAGTCATCACAAGTAATATTAATTCCTCAGTGCATCACTGTAAGGAGAGACTTTTCTTTTTAAGAAAATACTTTGACAAAAATTTAGATATGAAAAAAAATTACCCCCCACACTACCTCAAGATTTTTTAATGCTAGTTAAAAATTACCCTGTTAGCACAACACAAAATAAATTCTACTGAAAATTTCAAAACTTTTTTTTAACAAATTATTAGCAAAGACTTATTAATGGCAGGAATGTTATCAAGGTCCATAAGAACACTACTCTCTATTTAAATATAATCCACAAATATAAGCATAAGGCCCACTGGGCTATGTGTAGATCTTTGAGAGACCTTGGGGGACAGGAATTCTCCCCCCTCTCGTGCTCTGCTGCTGCTGATGCACCCATTCTAGCTGATTTTTATCTGTTTCCTGCCATTCCTCTATGGGAGAATGTCCAGCAGATAAACAGTCATGTTTCCAACCGCTGAGTCCATCAACCATTTGAGTCTACACCACCTCCTAAAATCCCACCACAGTGCAGGGAGCCACCATTTAACCTGAGCTCCACAAGAGACATGGGTGATCTAAAAGATCTAGGCAATAGCAGAGAGTACAGAGAAAAGAAAAAAAGCTTGATGAGGGAGGTGAGAATGGAAGAAATTCAAAGAGCTGTGTTGACGACAGTTACAGCAGAAGACTATTTTAGTATTGACAGAGTAAGATCTTAAAAGCTGCCTTTTGAATGGACCTTGGAGAAGAGATATGAGATGCTATTAGAAGAGAGACACAAGTTTCTGAGCAGATGGCCTGGACCTGTGTTTTAACTGGAGGAACTGAAAAGAAAACAAAGATTTCAGAAATATTACAGTAGAAGGAACAATGAGATTACAAACAGGAAGTGAAGTGGCAGCTTCTGGAGGACACCATGGTATGCTTCAAGGACCATGACAGAAGCTGCTGATGTTATCAATAAAGGCCCAATAGAAAGGAGAGAAGCACAGATAGATCTTGAGTCACCTACCGAAGGCATGTAGCAAGCAAATGGAAGAGCAAAAATAACATTTAGGAGTCCTGTTTCACAGATTCCCGTTTAAATTTCCAAAAAGTACCTCAATGTTGTCATGTGGTACTCATGACTGTGAGAATAAGTGGTACTTTGTACCACAGTGTTTCAGTTTTCATAATACCTTACAAATCTCATTATTCATTTCACCACCTTCCTTTCACTCCTTTCCTTTCCTATAAAAACAAAACACTCAGGAATTAATAAATGTGTATTTGTCTCTTTCAAGTAATTACTGCCCAATTTTACCCATTTAATTTGCAATGAATTTTGTTAACAGAGAACTAGCTATATGTCCTGTGGGTTAAGATATAGTGATTTTTTTATTTTACTCCAATAGTATCATTCATAATTCCATACTGAAATACAGAATAAATGGATTTATCTGCTTTCACAATAAAATTCACAAACGGTTGAACAATTTGAGCACTGCACAGTTCAATCTGGGTTTTCAACTAAAAATGCAGAAATACGAACAGTGGTTAAGAAAGCTTGAGAAAGGTATTAACAAAATTGTTTCTATTGGTAAATTACTACAAATACTTTATTAAATGGAGAAACGGAAGAAAATCAACATGGAAGTCAAAGGTAGAAACATTAAACACAGACAGAAGCAGTGAGGCTTCCCCAGAATGTTATGCCCATGTATTTCAACAACTATGAGCAAGAAGGATCACTGAAAAAAGCTGACCGAGTAGTTCATTTTCCATCAGAAGGTCCCATGCAGTGGAATCAGAACAGTCCTCAAGTAGGGTCTGGTAGTTCTAAGGGAACAGCTGATGGTGGAAATTGTGTTATCAGGATTGGAGGAACCAGGAGGGTCTCAAATAAAGGCTAAAGCACATGGCTTGTGTGCTGATTCCTTGTGATTTGCAGATCTCAAGGATTAACCTAGTTTGGTAGGTTACACCTCCCTGTTGCTTCTCCCACAGTCCTTTAATAGAAACTTCCTCAACTCCATATCAGCAAGTTCTCTGAACTCTCAATCCTCTTCATGAAAGTAACCTGAGAAATTAAAAAACATGCAGTGGCACATGTGTCTGAGAAGTTTTACATCCTGATAAGACATCATGTTTGACATAAAGAGAAATAGAGTAAAGCTAAATGTCCTTGAAGTCTTGAAAACTGGACAACAGTTATTAATCCTGCACTTCTTAAGAAGAAACTAGAAAACAAGGAACAAAGAAAAAACTATTTGTCCACTCCCAAAACAATTGCTTACAGACACTCAGAGTATGATCCATTTCAGATCCAATGAAAGTCACGTCTGCTGAAAGATCATCTGCAAAGAAAGGTGAAATTCCCCTACTCCCAGAACAGTGCTGATTGTGTGTTATAGAGCATGAGTTAGTAAAAAAAATCTGAAAGTTGCATGTTAAAAGGTAAACTTGAATATGAAGAATCTTGATTGGAATTTTCCTGGACAAGATTCACAAAAACAAAAAAAGAAAATGTTCACCATTGCTAATGAGGAATTTCTTCTTCTGTCTTTTACTTAGCTAGACTGAACATAGAGTATGCTGGCAAGGTTTACATCTACCGGATACCCAAGGAAATGAAAATATTTATGTTGGCCAAATTACAAGACTCTTCATAAGACTGAGGAACTGCCATACCAGATCAGACCCATAGCCCATTTAGCACCATTGCTGATTTGACGCACTTTGAAAAAAATAGTGATGTGAAGTCATGCAACAATATGCTTATGGGGGAAGTTTCCGCCTAACCCCAAGAAGCTAGTGGTTCTCTGAAATATGAGACTTGACATGTTTTACATATATTTACTGCCCTAGCTAGTATAACAGGGGATATAGGACACTATAAAAGACCCTGATACGGACTTCATGTTTGATATTCGAATAACTTGTGTCTCTGTTTTAAGCAGAATACTTTCATAACTCTTCAGATTTTGTTTTTTTGATTAATATACTGCTTGGTGTGCACTACGTGTCTAATAATTAATGGTGTATAAGAAAAGTCATCAAAAATATTATGAGTTATAAATTCATAACTACTATGACTGAGTTGATATGTTACATATACAAATCCATTTTCTAGCCTTTTCAAAGGCAGAAATCTGTAATGAAATGCATATATCAATACAAAAGGGCTTACTACTCCTGCTAATAATTACTGTTTAACCTTAGCAAAAAAATTGCACAATAGGCATAATCCAAAATTCTCTGAAGCTAAAACTACAAAAAAAAAAAGGGGGGTGGGGGTGGGGGGAGTGACCAATTGATTTCAGCAGGCTTTGAATCAGGCCTAGGAAGACTAAAATCAGACCAGTACGCATATTCTCTGGGCATACAACAGAATCAACAGGCAACTGTTCCTTCTTAGTAAGCAAGTCTCAGTTGTCAGGGTGGACCCTATAGCTCCTTACTCATGTGAGTGCTGTTAGCATAAATAAGGGCTTACAATTAGAGTTCTAGTTAAGAAAAGCAACATAAAAGTGTTACGTTGCCTTTTTTTCTGCCCCCCCACCTTTTTTTTCCCCAAATAGAAAGCAGGTCCTTGCACAACTGATGACAAGCTTTCAACAAATATCTTTACTTTTTAATTAATCAAGGAATTGTGCACCTTTCAACTCTCACTCTTCTATAGAACTTTACAAAATAGTTGTTTATATGCAAACACTCAAATTTTTAGACAAATGCCCAACTTGTTTTTCTCTTGAATAGCCCAACAAGAAAAATAATTCACAAAAGGGTCAAACATGGACCCCTCTTAACTATTCATAAATATACTCACATGAATCAAAAACTGATTAAGTAACTGTGTCATTTATTGTGAATAATCAGCATACCTTTTGTCTATAGATGCAACGGTTTATATTTTTATTGAAAAATTCCTCTGAATGGAGAAATTTAGACATGTAGAGAAGATTATTACTAAAGACTCAGGATTCTCTTGGCCAAATACTCCATTTTTTTACTCAGACAAATCACTCATTAAGGTAAATGAGAAATTTCCCTGAATAAAATCTGAGGAACTGGTCATCAGATACTGAAAGACTTATGAGTCAAGGACAGCAAATATCTGTATCCCTTGGCTCTTTCCGCGTCCATCATTTAATGCAAAGTTTCTACCTTCCTTAAGGGGGTAAATGATGATGAAAAGCACATCATAAAATAGATGCGACACTAGCCTTAAAATAAATTGTTAGATTTTCTTATTAATTACAAAGAGTGAATAATTTTCTTCACATTGATCACTATAAAGTAAATTTAAAAGGTATTAAAATCACAGTTATACTCTCTCTGACATAAATTTTCCTGTTCTTCCCTGTTATAGTTTTTCACACCTTCCATCATTCTTTTTTATGTTCTTCTTCCCTGCCTAATTGCTGATCCCATTTCTCTTTACAATGTTCTGACTCTCACCCTTTCCTCAGAGTCACTCTTTCCCTCTCAGTTCCCTTTGCTCACCCACCCTTTCCCTTCCTTTCCTTCTCACTAAAATCCTTCCAAGTTTTCGCCTGTACTACCCCCAGTATCCCCATGCCTTAAATACCTCCACTCTTCCCCCCTGCTTCCTCCCTTGATCTTCCACACGCTTCTTCAACCAAAACCTTCCTCCCTCCCTCAATTCCCCAGACTCTCCTCTGTGGTATGGGAGTGCTACCCATTCACCTTCTTTCTGCAGAGCAGAAAAACAACAGAAACATGGGTCATCCATTCATGAGCATAAATGAAACTAATGAAGTCTGACTGAAGGCTAGAGGGAAAAGGGAAAAGAAAGAAAGAAGCCAAAAGACTGCTTCATATTTGTACAAGAGAAACAAAACTAACCACAGGCCAGCACTTGAATGGCAGACAGCAGTAAAATAAACTTAAACAGAAAATCATGTAGAAAGCCACAGTACCATATGCAAGGTTCCCCCTGGAGTACGTGTAGGAAAACAGTCCCCCTAAAATTTTAGCACGTCTGCTTTTTATCTCACAAAATAAGGCTAATTGTCCACAATGGCTGAACTGCTCTTCTTGCATGGTACTGTAGAACAAGTAAAGTCTTTTCACTTTTTTGTCACAGACGTCATGAAATATTGCCATGAAGTAGTAGTCCAGTAGTCATGAAGCCAGTCCAGAGAACAATTAGCAGTAAGCGAGCACACATGCAATTACACAAAAGAGTGGGGGGAGAGAGGAAAGATTCATCAGAGGCATAGTTAGACACAAGCATCTACCCCTTGGGAATGAGACTTGAAAGGATAAAGTATAAAGAATATTGTGATTCCAAAGAATAAAGAATGTACCTACCCCTAGTGCTAGCAGAACACTTAATCTGCCGGAGAAAACAGACATTTGGGTAGTGGCAAACAAACACATTACTCGAATTCTCCATACCCTGCAAATCTGGTGAAATACTTGCAGACTGAGGCTCCAGCTCCTCAGGACCCAAACTGTAACTGGGGAGCCCACATCGTCTAATGGAGACTTTCCTAACTATCTGGACTGCTTTGAGAAGGGAAGATCATTTTCTGCCCATTTCAGGAAGGCAAAGTCTCTGTGAGGGAGCCAGTAAACAAGGGAGGACTAAGAATCCGAGATAAGATACCACCTCAGTATCACCAGGACCCAGTAGGACTGGATTTACTACTATCTGGGGGTGCAAACCGTAGTTGTGCAAAGTGACCTGCTCTCTTCATTTTCAGATTGTCAACAAGAAGGTTTTTCTTTCTCTTTGAGCACTTGCTGTGTGAAGACATGCCGCTCATGTGGCTGAAGCATTCCTTAAAGTGCTTCAGCTATAATCAGCATATTTGATGCTTCATGACCATGGTCATCATAAAGAAAGAGTTCAAAATGAGATGAGAAGATGCCAAGATATAAGCTCTTGTGGAACACCTACAGCAAGTGGACTAGGAAGGACACACACCACCAACAGCGCCACCCCCCAAAATGAGGGAATCTGCAAGTGCTATGGAGTCACCTGCATTACACTCTCAGATGAAGCCTCGGGTCAGGGCTATAGTGTTTAGAAAGCAACTAACCTTTCTGGTTAGATCACAGAGTGAGAGAAGCCAAAGCAATAATTACTGCATCAATGAAAGTTTTGACATCCCTCAAGCCCTAACTGAGGTATACAAGAAAGCAAAGAGAAAGCAGAGAAACTGTCATGAAGGTGAAAAATTCACCTAGGAGACAAATCATAAGAATGGCCATACTAGCTCAGACAGACAGTCCATCTACCTCAATACCCTGTCTTCTGATAGTTGCTGGTGCCAGATCTTTCAGAGGGAGAGAACAGAACAAGACGATTTGTCAAGTGATCCATTTCCCTGTTGTCTAGACCCAGCTTCTAGCAGTCAGAAATTTAGGGACATCTAAAGCCATGGGTTTTGTCCTTGACCATCTTGACTAATAACCATTGATGGAGCTGTACTCTATGACATTATCGGATTCTTTATTGATCCTTCTTATACTTTTGGCATTCACAAAATCCCACAGAAACAAATTCCACAGTTTGACTATGTGATATATGAAGAAGTATTTCCTAAAACTTGTAAACCTACTGCCATTAAATTGGCTCATGTGTTATGTGAAGGGATAAATAGCACTTCCTTATTCACTTTTTCAATGCCATTCATGTTACAGGACTTCTATCATATGACCTATTAATGGAAGTTTGTTTTCCAAGCTGAAACACCCCAGTCCTGTTAATCTCTACTAATACGGAATCTATTCCATAAGTCATGTTTGCTGCCATACTCTGTACTTTGCTTACGAGCCTTTGACATGGGACTTTTATCAAAAGCTTTCTGAAAGTCCACTTATAGTCTGTCCAATTGTTCACATGCTTGTTAATACCCTCAAAGAATTCTAACAGATAGATAAAGCATGGTTTCCCTTTTCAAAGTCATGTTCTTTCTTTCCCAACATATCCTGTCATCTGTGTGTCTGATAATTCTTTCCTTTACTATAATTTTAACCAATTTGCCTGGTACTGAAGTTAGGATCACCTTTATAAGAATCGTGTCAGCTATCTTCCAGTCATCTGACACAGAGGCTGATTTAAGTGACAGATTACGTATCACAGTTAGTAGTTTCACACTTACACAACTTTTCCTTCAGAATTCTTGGGTCAATACTATCTGGTCCTAGTGATTTATTATTACTTAATTTGTCAATTTGTTCCAAAACAGTTCCTAAGATTTATCACCTAAAAAGGAGTAGTGTGCAAATGCCCCTTACATTCTCTGAAGTAAAAACAGATGGAAAGAATTAATTTAAAATTTCTCCGTAACAGCTTTGTCTTCCTTGAGTACTCCTTTAGCACCTTGATCGCCTAGTGGCTGCACTCATTGTTTGGCAGGCTTCCTGCTTATGATGCATTTTTTTTTTTTAAAAAACTGCTGTTAGTGTTGTGTCTTTTGCTAGTTCCTCTTCGAATTCCATTTTGCCTGCATAATTATACTTTCACAGTTGACTTGCCCACTGTTTTATGCTCCTTTCTATTTTTCTCAATAGGATATGACTTCCCAATTTCAAATGTTGTGTTTTTGCCTCTAACCTCCTCTTTTACTCTGTTGTTTAGCCACTGGGGTCTTTTGGTCCTCGGAGATTTTTTTTTTTTAATTTGGGGTATAAATTTAGTTTGAATCAGTGTTACAGTGCATCTGATGAAGTGGGCTGCAGCCCATGAAAGCTTATGCCCAAAGAAATCTGTTAGTCTTTAAGATACCACTGGACTTCCATGGTTTTTGCTATATAAAGACTAACATGGCTACACCTCTGGAACTTACCTCTATTCCAGTGTTGTTGCAAAGTTTTAATGCAGCTTGAATGCACGTAACTCTTGTGACTTTTCCTTTTAATGTCCATTAACTAGTCTCATTTTTGTGTAGTTCCTCTTTTTGAAATTAATGCTACTGTGGTGGGGTTTTTTTGTATTCCTCTACTACAAGGATGTCAAATTAATTACAGTATGGTTACCATTACCAACTGGGTTCAGTTATATTTGCCTTTAGACCAGGACCTCTGCATCACTTAGGACTAAACCAAGAATTGTCTTGTGGTCTCCAAACCAGCTGTTCCAAGAAGCAGTCATTAATAGTGTATAGAAATTTTATCTTTGCATACCATCCTGTGGTGACATGTTCCAAACCAATATGGGGATAACAGAAATCCTCCATTATTATTATGTTTTCTATTTATATTTTTTTTTCTATTTTTTGTGTTTTCTATTTTTTGTTGCTTCTCTAATCTCCCTGATTATTTCACAATCATTGTCGTCATCCTGGTCAGATGATCAGTAGTATGTTCCAATTGCTATTGCCATAGATATAATACAGTCTATACATTTTATATTAAAAAAGCTATAATGCAAGGTACCTTGCAGGCTAGTGTGGAGACCATACTGGGCCAGTAGAAGATAACTGCAGGCATAGAAGTGTATAAGATAAGTTAGCATAAGACATACGAATTTGTGCTTTGGGCAATGATGTGAAAATCCAGGGGCTATATTTTGATCATGAACTTTACCCAAGATCAGTCAGCAGATATCAAAACAAGAAAGAATTTGCCATGTTTGGGCCCAAAAGTATCTAAAGGTACACAGCAAAACCCACCAAAATATCTAGAAGTAATAAAGGAGAAGATAGAGAACATTCTGAAAGGATGGCATGCATCAGTCATATGCACAAATCTGCCATTCTATAAAATAAACATACCCCTACAATTTTTGTGGGAGTGAAGAACCCATATTTGGGTACAGGAGGAGGACCCAAAGTAACCCACATTACCAAGTTATAAAGGCACTGACCCTGTTGCTAGAGTATCTTTTTTTTTTCTCTCTTTCTTTTGGGCTTCAGCATTTAGCTCCAGCAGCAGTTCCAGCCCTATTTCTTCCTAATAGCTACTTAGTTATTTAGACTGTTTGGTTATGTCTACACTAGGAAGTCAGCTCAAATTTGTTAATAAGTTTGAGGTTAGTTTGAACTAAACTCAAACGTAACAGTTTGAATTAACAATGTGGGCTAATTCAAATTAACATTAGTTGGAATTAGTCTATTTTGTTAATTCAAACCAACTGCCCTCAGTTTGAATTTATTAAATTCAAATTAAGGGTTAATCCTTGTCTACATCATCCTTAGTTCAAACTAACTATCAAACTAAGGGCTTACCAGTTCAAACTAAGCTTTCATTAGTTCAAATTAAGGAATTCCTTAATTTGAACTAATAAAAGCCTACTGTAGATGGGGACTAAGGTAGTTTGAATTAAGCCTTCTTAATTTGAACTAACTTGCAAAAAGACATAGCCTTTGAGCACACACCAACTTTAGCCATTTAGTATTGTCATGTCCTCCACCTGCTCTCAAGTCAAGGAATTCTACACCCGTCTCAACCAAGACATTGGAATGGGTTCGGGTATATAACATCTGTTACGCTTTTAAATCATACCGTATAATATCTCCTGTGTGTATTAGAGCAGCACTTGATTGTAATCTGGTTTTTATGCATTTGTTCATTTGATTTTCTTTCCATTCTTATTCTGTAGATCATAGAAGCTAATTGCAATAAAAGGGTTTTGTTTTTGTTGTTTTTTTTTAAATAAATACTTCTGAGTATCTGGCTAGCAACTCTTCTCAGGCATCCCATGGTTCCGTGCTCAAATTCTTCTGTGGCTGAATTTGAGCAAGTCCCTTAGTAAGATCCACTGGTAACCACATTAAAATTTGGAATAATAAAAAATCAGGCCACACAGAGAATGCTACCACGGAGATCCTGTACTTTAACCTCTGATATCACAGCCTTAATTCAGCCTTCTTAATTTGACACGTCGCACTTTAAGACTAACAAATTTATTTATTGTATGAGCTTTTGTGGGAGAAAATCCCACTTTGTCAGACTCTTTGAAGATGGGGGAACTTATAGAATGGGAGGAAATAAACACAGGGAAGTATAAGTCATGGGATCAGGTCACCCTGTAACAGCAAATCAAAGCAGTTGTTAAGATTCAAACACTGGGGAACAGCATAAAGAGGGAGATGAGGTCAAATCATCTGTTGTAATGAGGGGGGGAACAAAGTTCCTATTTAGCCTCAAAGCAAAACAGTCAAACGTGCAAATGAATTCTAGCTCTCCAGCTTCTTTTTGAAGCCCTGAGCTGTTATTCATTTGCTTGAGCACATCAATAAGTAAATCATCAATGGAGTGATCTGGAAGATTGAAATGCTCATCCACTAGTTTTAAAATGTTGTGATTTCTGATATTAGATTTGTGACCATTTACTATTTTGTGTAGAGACTGTCCTTTTTGTTCAATAAATCCCACAGATTGAAAGAGCCCTGTGGGTACCCTGAAGTCAACTACAACAGGAAATGCCCAAAAAAGAAAATAACACAATGCCACTAGTCATCACCTACAACACCCAAGTCAGACCTCTGCAGCACATCATCAAGGAACTACAACTTATTCTACAAGACAATCCTTCACTCTTTCAAGCCCTGGGACACAGACGACCCTCCCACCCCGACCTTAAGCAAACACTCACAAGCAACTACAGACCTAACAACAGAACAATTAAAGTGGCCACTTACCCCTGCAACATACCATGCTGTCAACTTTGCCCACATATCTGGACAAAAGACGCTATTACAGGACCTAATAAAACCAGCTACTCCATGAAAGGCTCATTCACTGGCTCATCCACCAATGTGATTTATGTCATCATATGCCAGAAATGCCCCTGTGCCTTATATATTGGTCAAACAGGATAGTCTCTACACAAAAGAGTAATGGGCACAAATCTAATATCGGAAATCACAACATTTTAAAAGCAGTGGGTCAGCATTTCAATCTTCCAGATCACTCCATTGATGATTTACTTATTGCTGTGCTCAAGCAAATGAATAACAGCTCAAAGCTTCAAAAAGAAGCTGAAGAGCTAGAATTCATTTGCAAATTTGACTGTGTTGCTTTAGGGCTAAATAGGAACTTCTTACCCCCCACCATTACAACAGATGATTTGACCTCATCTTCCACTATATGCTGTTTCCCAGTGTTTGAATCTTAACAACTGCTTTGATTTGCTGTTACAGTGTGACCTGTTCCCATGACTTACACTTCCCTGCATTTATTTCCTCCTATTCTCTAAGTTCCCCCATCTTCAAAGCAGGATTTTCAAAGTGGGATTTTTTCCCATGAAAACTCATGCAGTAAATATATTTGTTAGTCTTTAGGTGCCACAGGACTCCTTGTTTGTTTTGCTGAACTAGACTAACACAGCTGTCCCTTTGGAACTTAATTTGACCTCCCTCCTGCTTTTCCCTATGTCATTGGTATCTACATGTACTACAACAACCAACTCCTCCCCCACACCACACACAAGTCCATCTAGATGTCTCAAGAGGTCTGCTACGTTTGCGCCCACCATTCAGTTCTCTTGGCCTAGCTATATTTCTATTAAACAAATCTCCCACTATTATTACCTATATTAGTGGCAGCCACAGAAGAAGCCAACAGAAAGGGTATTATCTTTCATCTTTATATCTCATCAGAAAACAGAAGGAGACACAGCTGATTTGGAGAAGGACTAGGCTAATAGGCTTCACAGCTTGGTCATTAATTCCTATAAAACAGCTGTCTCTGAAGGAAGTAGTTACAGGTTATGAATACTTTCAAAAGGATAGCCATGTTAGACTAGTTCAGCAAAACAAACAAGGAGTCTGGTGGCACTTTTAAAGACTAACAAATTTTGAAAAACTAATTTAAATTGAACTTAAAAATTAATTTAATTTTTAAAAAAAAAATTAAAATAACAACGAAAATAAATGGTAGTCTTTAGAAGTACCACCAAACTCCTTGTTTGTTTAGACGATAAATAGGCTCTTTGAGTCAGAACAGCTGATAAAAAGTCCTATTATTTATTTTTGCTGCATTCCCAGGCACTTTCTTTAAAAGCAGCTCCAGAGGAGAGCTGGACAGAAGCATAGGCTCCTAAAGATGTACAGCAGGAAGAGGTTCCTGCACACACTTGCCGCAATGACTCCTTTTGATGAGAAATCTTTGTTACTTCCAAATCATCCTTCTGCCTATCTATCATTGGTGGAGAGAGAAAGACTTATTAACATGGACTACTGAAGGAGCTATACATTACTAACAGTATATGGGGCTTTACTACACTACCATTTCTATTGATCTTAGCGTAGAAAGGACTGGGTCCCTTAAGGAAGCAGATAATGGCAAAAATAAAGGTACAGTCATTTTCAAATAAAACAAAGCATAAAAACATCAATAGAAAACAACCCATATATCTAAAATGAAGAGAACTCACTAATTGCTCGAATGAAAGTCACCTTTGGTCAGTTCCAAAGGGGTAGCCGGGTTAGTTTAGTTCAGAACAACAAATAAGGAGTCCTGTGGCACTTTTAAAGACTAAAATTTTTATTTATCACATGAGCCTTCGTTGGAGAAAATCCCACTTCATGAGATGTTTTGAAGACGGGAAGAAAATGAATTTGTAAGTCATAGGTTCAAGTCACACTGTAACTGCAATCAAAGCAGTTGTCAGGTTGACTCAAATAGGGTGTTAACTGCCAAAGGATTAATACTCATTGCTTTATGAATAATATAACCAACCATCAGGAAAATATAACATGCTACACAATTAAGAAATGCTAGTGTCTCCTATAGAATTCTGCATAAGCAGCAGGAGATTAGCAAGATGTGAAACTAACATTGTACCAGCTCAGAGTATTCAGTAACTCACAACATTATGGAGAATAGCTTAATACGTAAACATATGAACATATATATTGTCTTTCTCCCTTATGCTCTCTCTCAAAATAATTCACACATTATTATAAGAATTCATATAATTAAAAAAAACATTCAAAACTATGTTTATGTAATGCTACTGAAAGACTTTTGCACTGGGGAAAACATTTGGTTACATCTTTACTACTTTAAAATTCATTACCTTTTAACATATTTGAAATTACTTTCCTTACCTCTTTGACTAATTACCAAAGATAGCTGTTGTCTAAAGAAAGACTACTTCTCTCCTTTAAAATTCCCATTTAGTTCTGCAGTGAATTTTTTGATGCCCATGAAATACTTCCATAGCAAGCAAATGGTGGCAATTTAAAACACAGGATTAAAGTGAGTCCGCAGAAGAATCCAGGATGAGATCTTTATTCAAGAACAAATGCCTACAATAATAGCTCATTAAAAAAATAATAATTCAGAAAATGATTAGCCACCCAACACCCATCAAGGACTGAAATAATTCTGAATTATCTGCCTTATTTTATACACTCTATATAGATAAAAATTTAATGAGATGAATGATAGGCTAATTTCATATGATGGACAGATTTCAGAAGTCTAAGAGTAACCAAACCCTTCAGACAGCAGAAGTGGGATGGAGGGGGCAGGAGGAGATCATATCAACTCCATCCATTCTCCTACCATCTGTGCAGTAAGTTTCCTCCATCTATTTATATGCATTTTAGCTCCCACTGCTGGTTGGATGCTAACATGACAAAACCTATCTTTAACTGGTTCATGACATGGCAGACATATTTTGAAACCTCAACATGAAAGCTAAATGCATGCAACCATTTGTTTGCCATGAATTGTATTTCTAGATATGTTAAAGTTTAATTAAATATAAATGGCAAGAGATAAAAGTGGCTTTCTGAAAATGACAGAAAAAATACTCGTCTATACAAACACATTCAGTACAGGATTTCCATATTTATTCATAGCAAGTGGAGATTTTTTCCCCCTTCTTACTGGGTTTTTGTATTTTTTTTTTGTTCTGTTTTACTCCATATTTATTTCATTACAGTTCAGCGTTCAAAACAAGCCAGGAACAGCCCCAGACTAGAAGCCCTGAACACTGGGGTGTTCTCTCTAAAGAAACTGCTTTTCCCAGCTCTCCAGCAGGTTGGGTTTTATCAGAGCCATAAAGCCAAAGTTCCCCCAGGATACACTCAGACTCCATTTTTAATAAGGGATTTGCCAGCAGGGAGCATGGTTCAGCTCACACAATATTCACTTGGTCATCCCATTTAGTAGTGATGACCAGGAAGAACTGGGAGAAAATGGAAGCATGGTCTCTTGATCCTACCATAACAGTGCACCTTCTAACCAACAGGTTCAGAAACAGGGTAGGATTGTGCCACAGAATCCACTGACTCTTCTAATTGCACATAGGACAGGCAAAATCCACAAATGACAAATTGTCCCTATACAATGATAATAGGAGAGAGGATCTCAAAATACAGTTGACAAAAGTCTTAATAAATGAAGCCTCTGGATTTTAAATGTCTTTAAATCCTGCCTATTAAAATCTACTGACAGCCTCAGTAAAATACATCAGCTTTCAAACCATGTCCATTTACCGGAAATTTTAATCTTTTTCAACATTTTTCAGATCTACTTCAAAAACCATAGGATTCATTTAACTAGATAATAGAGTTTATAATGTATTATAATTTTAGCTGTTCCAAAAGAAAAATCACAGCTTAATTAAGTTAGCTAAACTGATTAAGCCCTGCTCTTTCACCTGTTACAGGAAATATTTAGCCCTGGAGCCATCCTAAAGGCACCTCATGCAGCAAATTCCATGTTTTATAGATATGTTCTATATTCAGTCACAGAAGATGGGAGAAGAAGCCAACACCCCATGTCATCTTGCCTGCAAAAGAACAGCAGAAGTATCAGCTGATAAAGCAGCTGCTTAGACTCCCTTCTTGCCTCAAAGATAGCTATTGTGCTATAAAGGAATAGCCTAAACTGAGAGAATAGTATCCAAAAGGCCCATATTTAGAAATATTTAGGTCTATTCTCACTGCAATTACTGTATAGTTAGCAGTAAGTCTCTGTAATTACCACTCAAGTTAGTGTATTTGCAAACATCTCATACAAAAGGGTTGAAATGTAATAGATAATAAAAGCATCTTTGTTGTCAGGTAAATGTAGTTCAGCATCTTGCCATGGCAGCAGCTAATGAGTTCACATTGTTAAAACAATTCCTTAAACCTTCCAAGATGTCTAAAAGCAATTTTCTAGTCAAATAAAAAAATAGCTAGATAGGAACACTAAACTCTTATCTTTGCTGCTTCTAGTATAAGGGTGCTGCTCTGTGTCTCAGAAAGATTTCTGGCATAGTGAGAAAACCTGGTCAATTTCAGATTCTTTCCTGGGACCTGTCTGAAGTGTCGACAAACAGCTAAGCTGAATATTAATACACTCTCCATCATCAAAAGCCGTTGCATACCCAAAGGATGAGAAATATTTTAATCAGCTTTCAGCTTGTCTAGCAAAAGTCAGTTTATTCCTTTGGGATTACACATCTATGTGCTCAATTTTTGTCTCTATGCTCCCTTTATATAGTACTTTTGAAAGTAGCAGCAAAGAGCCCAAATCTGCTCTTTTGTCAGAAAAGCCATTTAATGCTGTGATTCAATTACAATATTTTACATTTAACAAAAAAAAAAAAATCTAAAAATGAAAAGCAAAGGGGGCGGGGAAGAGTTGAGAAACCAGCCCTTTTATTCTGGTTTCACACTATAACTCTCTTAAAAAAAAAAAAAAAAAAAAAAAAAGAGAGAGAGAGAGAGAAACCAGGGGCTTAGATGGTTTTTAATTTTGTTTCTTTGGTTTCTTTAGATAAACATTTTCATCACTATGATGAGTTTTCAGCAATGATTTCTCAATTCTCCAGCCTCCATTTTTTTAAACAGGCTTCTTGCAAGCTGAGTTTTTAATTGACACAGATTCTTAGAGAAATTACAGTAATTCTAGGGCTGACAATTGTCGGTATAGATTTAGTTATCTACAACACATACGTACGTATATACGTATATATCTATAATACATGACAGCAAGCTGAAGGTAAGCAGTTGCTATATTTTTTGTACATCTTCAAAACTGTAGTAGGGTAATAATCCTAGCTTTATTGTGATTTCTCAAAGAGACCATCTAATTATTAAGCTGCTGAACAAAGAAATATATTGCACACAAATAACCAGAGAAGACACATGTAAGTGCAAAATTTTATCATGTATCGTCATCAGTGAATGTTTGAGCCTTCTAAAACAGTATAAAGTTTCAAACTAATTTAGGGTCAGGGCTCATTGTAACCCCCCCACTATGCTTCCATGTAAGTGCCATACAGAGTTAAAAGGTCTGTGTTTTGCTCCATCTCTGCTGTCTTGAGAGGGCACACATGCCAAGGAGGTGGTGCCATGGCTATACCCCATTCCCCATGAAGAGATGACTGATGCACACAGGGTAGGAAGCTATCCCTGGAAAAGATTTTTAAGTGGTGCTCTGCCTCCGTGCATCTGGGAACTTTAGGAGGCATAAACAGACCTCTGTGTGGCAACGACTTTGGTAGGAAAGCATCAGCATATGACATATGGTTTGCAAAACTGTTCCCAGCCAAATCCTTCTCCATTGACATAATCTCATCATAGTGAAACAAGGTGTTTGTTCTTAATTTTTTGCAAAGATGTACACACCCAAAGAGTCTGATACCACAGCTTAGGAACTGCTCTTTCACCAGACAGAAATGTGAAGCGGAACAGAAGATGAGGCCTAATACTTAAGGCAGTGCAATGGGTAACAAGTCAGTGTAAGTAGCACTGCTTTCTCTGCCATTGAATTATTGGGTGAGGTTCTACAATTCCCTTATCCAAACTGTGACACACACCATCATCTGCAAAATGACTGTGCTGCTATTTATGCTCACTGGCATGTTGGCCGGCTTTATCAATTAGCATGAAATACAAGGCCAAAATATTATTAAACAAACATATGTAAATCTGAGTCATGTTAGCTATTGCATAACTATATTGAGTCTAAACATACAGACAACACAAATTGTCACAATTTCTCTAAGCCATTAACAATGTTGAATGTTACTTGCTAGGCACTGGGAAAATGCATCACTTGTGTAACTTCAGTGATGCTGTTCTTATTTGTCCCTGGTCTGAATTAGTCCATTGCCACTGATCTCTAAACCACTCTATTATTATTTTTAGAAGATTCAAAATGAGTCCTATGAAAAGGGATGTCACTTAGTCGAATTGTGACAAACAATCACATTATTACACAGAAAACAACTTAAGAAGATTTGTTATGCTTAAACTTTAATATAAAGCCTCTGCTGTGAGAATTATTTAGAGTTCAGATTTACCGATGGTCCAAAGAGGGCTGCCAAAACGGATGTTAAGCAGAGACATTTGAGAAAAGCCAATAATTACTTTCCTGCTGCAGCATGGTAAACATTAAATAGATAAGCTGCATTTTATTGTGACTACAGCTTCAGGATTACTAAACGGAAGTGTGTGTAGTAAGCAAAATAAATGAAAAGTGCAGAAAAGTCTTGCCCAGGAGCTCATAAGAGCCAGGACTGAAAATTGAAATGGATCCCTGGATTTCATAAGGGGAATGAACAGGATATGCCTCATGGGACTAACTCCAGTAATTAGATTCACAAGGGCAGAACTCTGCCCATATGCATCACCCTCTAATGGCAGAGCTTGTCATTGCTGGCCCTTATTCTACAATTGGATCCATGTGGGTAAACCTCATACCCACACAGAGTTCCACTTACTCAAATTTGCTCTCTCAGTGGCAAAATAAAAGAGCTACCAGCATCTCTGTATAGTAAAAACCATACAGAGAATTTGAGGCTGAAAACTATGCTTAAATTTGGACATTTAAGCATCTATTTTATACACAGAAAGTTTGGCCTGGACACCTAATTTTGAAAGTCAGGCTTAAATTATTTGCTTGGATTACATACATTCACTGACAGAAATAAGGTTAGAAGAATGCTGATTTCCTGACTCCATCAGACCACAGGGCTTTTTCATGGAAAATCACTGAATTATTCTGAGGTTCAGTTTCCTTATCAGGAAGCCTGTGATTTTTACCATAACTGAAATTCTGGAAAAATTATGGTAACCAGAAAAAGAGTTTTCCTGTGATTTTGCTAATAAGATAGGAGACTGGTGATGAAAACGAATAGAAGCAGTACCAGTTCCTGGAAACAGTGACTGCTAAAAAAGCATCTTCTCTTTTGCTCATATCTGCCTTTACAAATTATGAGTAAAATGTAGCTACATCTGTCCATGCAGCATGATTTTTACTTGGCCTTAGCAGCCAGAACAGTGATTGTAAAGTCCCATCACCAAGTGATTGTAAAGTCACTAAAAGGAGAGAGCAGTTGGGAAAAAGATTTGTTAAGTATTAATTACACTGTGAAAAAAATTATAGCTGATGATGACATTTTGATCACACTCATTTGATTTATTTCCCTTGGTTTACAATTTTGTCATCATAAAAGCTTCTCTGGTCAGAAACTTGTTTTAACCCAAAACCGTACTTTAACATCTCTCTCTCTCTTTCTCTCTCTCTCTCTCTCACACACACACACTTCTAGATTATCAGTACAAACAAAATAGAAGTTTTATGATTTCTGATCACTCCTGTTGCCCTGTAATTCCAAATGTATAGCCATTTACTTCAAGCATATCAGATAATAAACTGAATAACTGGCCTAATTAAAAAAAATTCAACAACACCAGTGTTGCTTTTTCTGATATACTTTCAAGCAGGCAAATGCTGTCATTACTTTCAGGAGATTTACAAAACTATACAAAGAAATAGCTCTGTAAAACATATGATGGGCTTTTGAATCAATAACCAGCCTATTAAAAGTGACAGCACAATAATACCACAACAGATAAATTATAAGTTTCTAAAATAATACATAGCTGATCAATCAGAGATAGATCATGCATTGTGGTGCATGTGTGTTCATCCAAGAGATTAGCATAGTTTTACACACACACATAGAGTCAATTTCTTGAATCTAATGCTGGCTGGTTAAAATGGTCAAACTAAGAAAAACCATGATAGACTCATGATTAAAGGGTTCATTCTGCTCTCACTGAACTCGCTCAGTGATATAATTCCTATTGACTCTGATGGGGCACTGAAGACCTATTGTATATCTATTTATGCCGTTGCATAATTACTTTAGTTAAGAAATTACCATGGTTCATAATAATTGCAAGAAACTGGTCTACACATACATAAATGCATATCTGGATGTGCATGCATGTAAACACACACACAGCTGTGTTGACCTAGATCAGGGGTCAGTAACCCAAAAGAGCAGAATAGCCATTTCCCCCTACCTTCCCACCACAAGCACATGAGCCCGAGCCAGTCCAGCGACTGCACCATGGCCCCTAGCGCTGGCAGTGGGTATGCGGGCAGCGCACACTCCCTCCGTCCCTCCTTCCACTGGTGGGGCAGAGTAGTGCTGCCCCACCTAACCCTAGCCAGCCATCACTCCCAAGAGCAGCTGGCAGAGAGCTGCAACTTGCAGAAGCAGGGCCTGGGAATGGCTCGTTCCAGAGAGTTCAGGCCACTCTGACCCAGCCTCTCCAGGGCTGAATGGGCCCAATCCAGAGTCTGGGGGCAAGGTGGCCTCTGTTCAGGCCTGGAGTGGCCAGGTCAAAGCAACCTAAACTTTGTGGAGGGGCCAGTCCAGGGTCCCGCCTCCGCAAACTGCTGCTCTCCTCTAGCCGCTCTTGGGAGGGACAGCTGGCTGATAGTAGGCGGTGCAGCACTGCTCCACACCACCAGCAGGAGGAGGGGTGGAGAAAGCACACGCCACCCATACACGCCCTGCCAGCACTAGGGGCTGCGGTGGGGCTGCTGGGCTGCTTCCAGCTCATGCGGTTGTGGTGAAAGGGTGGGGGCAACCCTGGTGACCCTGATTTGGCCACAATGCTGGGGCCAGATGAGAGTCCCCAGACCGCATCTGGCTCCCTGGAGAAGACTGCCAGGGAGCCAGAAGGGGACGCTCACTGAGCCCGTGTTGCTGATCCCCGACCTAAATTATGCAATTTGAGCTGTGTGCTAGACCTGTAGGCCTGCACAGAGTGCCGTAGTCAAGTCTACAGGGCTCTATTTGGCACAGAGATCAGATCCCATGAATTACATGATTGTAAAAGTTGGATGTATAAATAAAGTTTATATATATGTTACTTCAATAACATTACAATTTGCAGCACAAACTAGCACAAGTCTAGTGATTTAAAGTTGAATGCGACTCTTCCCAACCCACACACACACACTTACCTCACACCAAATGTGCTAACTCTCTCCAAGACACATATCTGATGCCCTATGGCACAGAAATTGGGGTAACCAGGACTTAACTTTGAGTTTGCTGGGTTATGGCTATCCTAATGTTTTAAAGGGCTGTTTCTTTTAAATATACAATAAGAATTACAGGGCTTTTCTTCCCTACATTCAACGTTTGTAATAGAAATGTTAAAGTGCTTCATACCAACAGAGCTGAGATCTCAACTGGCTCGTGTAAGGGTTAAAAATAGAAAGTGCTATCCACTGGTTTGCTCTGATGTTCCTGTAGATATTGTCACTGGATGTATCCTCAGTAGAATTCTATTCAACACCTCTGTCTTTAAGTACAAAGCTGTAGGCTGTAGCAGCTTTAGGAAACATAAGTATCCTTTTTTCTACTGCACAGTATCTGTGTGTGAAATTCTCTAAAGGGGTTTAAGTATTTACCCTGAACACTATCAGACAGTTTCTAAAATTTTCCTTATCCTGTTGCAGAAACACTTCAAAGAGAATCATAAATACACTCCTTTGTGCTTTCAGCACACATTTTGTTTTGGAGGCTTAAGTCTGAATTCCTTCAGAATTATAAATATATTTTCAGGAAGATGTAGTATATGACTACTTTTAAATTTTTTTGTTAGTGAGTCTCCAGTAAATGATGCTGAACCTGCTCTCTTTTCTGAGGACTGGAGCTACTGAAATCAAAACAAATCAGGAGGATAGAAAAAGGAAAGAAATGAACAGAACACCAGAGCTCAATATTAGTTTCTAAAGTAGGAGCAAATTTGCATCAGCATTTCAATCCTGGTGTGCATAATAACTGAACTAGCCAAAAAAAAAAAAAAAAAAAAAAAAGTTAAATAAAGGGTCTGCTATAAGCAGATACAAGAGCCCAGAAATTTAGTAGTTATGGCTGAAATTTGGTCCCCTAAGTAGCCATGTTGGCAGCTAAGTAGGCAAACATGATCCCCTGGCAGTCTGAGGCCCTTGAATACAGGACTGTGACAACCGCAATATCGAAGCACAATGGGAAAGTTAGGAGTGGGATTTAAGCCTTCACCCCAAATTTCCCAACTTTTGGCTGTCAAAGTCAGATCCTTATAACTTCTGGCACTTACTTAAAACTTTAGATTTTCAAAGCCCTGAAGAGATATTAACTAATCAACCTGTCAGTTTCTTGAACCTAATGTTAGCTGTTTCAAACTGTCAAAGTATCTAAAAATTCAAAGGATTTCTTTTTTAAAAACATACATTGTTTTCCTTATAGATCATCAGTTATTTTGTCACTGGTATACACTATAATCTTAATACATATTTAAACCTTTAAAATATTCAAAAAAATATGAACTATACTGCAGATGTGGGGTGAGATTCTATAATTGCAAGCTTTGGCCTAGACTCAATTTTTACCTCCAGTATGGAAGCTCCTGACAATGGTGGCTTATAGCAGAAACAAATATATGGCAACAGTAGCAAATACTGAAACAGAATTCAAAAAGGCAACAAAGAAAATAATTTCACAAATATTTTAGCTCTCCAATTTCAACTTAACTGTAAAAAATGATTGAAGGTTGCTTTTGAATATAACAATGACATGATTAGTTGTCCTAATATTTAAAAAAAAAAAAAATCCCCCAAACTCTAAGATAAAACAGTTGTGTTTAAAGAAATGAAACTGTACGGAATGAGACTTCATCTGTTATAATTACATAAAATTTATACATTCCTGTATGTATGGTACATTTATAAATTAAAATGAATGGCATGCTGCATTTAGTCATTAGGTATTTAAGCATGACAAAATAGTAAAACAGTATGAAATTTCCTGATTTTAGACTACTTTATTAACAATTAAATGCCAAAAGTTTGCACATCTATGTTTCATGCCATCAAATAAGACTTTTTTATAGTAGGCAAACAGTTATGCTATGAAATACAACGCCCAGTTGCTTTTGTATTTCTGTACATTTTAGTGCCATATTTTTCCTCCTCTTGCCAAATTGCGACATAACTGGGTGGGACTAAATGGGACCTAGCTACCCAACACAATTATATATGTTGTGATTTTATACTGCAATGAAACTGATACATTTTAATAAGCTCTGTCTTGGCTCTTGCCCAGTAAAGTCAATAAAGGTTATTAAGGCCAACTGCTATATAAATACATTGCTCCATTGCTAAATGGACTGTCAAAGCAGGAAATACATTTTATTCTACTAGTGTCTTCATATTTTAAAAGAAACATTAGACATGTTAACAAAAATCTTGACCATTCATCATTCATGTGTAAAATCAAAGTCTATTCACTTTTCATTTCACAAACAAAACCATTCCAGTGATTTACATTTTACTTCACCAGATTGATATCACAGTTTAAAAGAAAAAAGGCTTAGAATTTACCCATTTCCTTATTTTTAATTCCTCTTTTTCCCACAGCTTTGGTGCAGTGTTAAACATTTTTATAGGTAAAATAAATGTCAGTTTGTGAGGTTTGCATGATATCAGACCCTGAGAGACAAATTGTCTCTCCACTGAATCTCAGAACAGCTACAGCAAGACTTCTTCACATCACATGAGATTTCAGCTTTTCAGACTTCTCTTTACCCAGAAAGCAAAGCTTGTACAGTCCCTTTCAAATGGTAACTCTGTCTTTGAATTGAGTGAGCACTTATCCTGATGTTGCACATGATAATGTGTTAATCTTGGATGCCTTTTTTTTTTTAAATACAAACATTTGAATAACCTTCATATTTTTAAGGGGGAGAAGCGAGGTGAAGATTGGTCAACCTGCATTAGATTTAATGGCTCATAAATTCATGAGGTAATATTATGGGGAAATGTGATGTTTTATCAGAATGTCATTCAAATGAAAGGTTTAACATTTACATCACAAGAGAAGCCCTGAGTAAAACTATCCTCAGGGAAAGAAATGCCAGGAATAAACATTTTGATAAAACTGTGTGCTTACTATAATGTATAAAAATATTAAAATTGAGCACTGAGTCTTGTAGATCTTGGGTTAAACTTTTTGAAGTATTATTTTGTTGTGGCATTGAAGCAGCCACAGTTAGAAGGATTAGAAGCAGTTTCCAAAAAAAAAAAAAAATTTCTTAATTCATCTTTAAGCAGGAAAACATAAAACAAAACCAAAGAGACCTAAGACCTGCTTTTGTAAAATCCTAGATCCTTACGAGTAAAATACATGACAAAGAGTCATACAGCTCAGACAGAGATAAAGAAAAACACACTGCTTATTAAAGTATTTCCTTTTAAAGGGAAATCTTAATACAGCTTCTGTACAGACAAAATTAACAGCAGTCCATTTAGAATGTTCTTCCTAAACTATACACTAAAAACTATTCTTATAATCACCCAGCTAAAATGATCATACTTTACAGAAATATATTGACTATTGAACAGCAAGTACCTCTAGAAATATTGTTTTGATTTAACTTATTTCTACAGAATCCAAATGTACACCAAAACACTGCACTTTTTATGTTAAATTGCTGTTGAATTTGTTAACCCACAATTGATTTCCTGTGTTATGGAATCTTAGAGATTACAGCTAACTGAAAGCAACAGGGATAATTCTTGACAGTTAATGCTACATTTCAGTGCATTTTCTCAAGCCTAGGGTTGCATCTGCATTAAAACTGCAGCTCAACATTGCCCCCTGCTGTCACTTTTTAAGAAAAGAGTGTGGTACATCAGGTATAAAGAGAAAAAAGAAAAGACAAGGCTGCCTCTGGATCCCAAATACAGCAATCATTGAATTTACTTAACGACTTAACAAAACAACAGACATTCTCAATTAAAATTCTCTACTGTCTTCCCTCAATAGCTGAAATTAATTGTGATTAATGTGTTAGAAATCATAAAACATTAAAGCAATTTTTAAAATTTAAATTAGAAGCAGCTTCTGTCTTGGCCTAAACCTTCAGTTTGCTGATAAATATCATCCTGAGGCCTGTTGAAAGGAGATACACTGACGCCACCATGTTTCTAATTAGAGACACATGGTAATGTCACACCAATTGCAGAAAACCTAACCCTTGAGAATTCCTGCATTTGCTGTTTTTTCATGTCCTCAACACATAATGGTTATAAAATAACAATCAAACAATCCTGTGTATATCTCATCAGGTCTGTGTGTTTCAAAAAGGTATATCGTTATTTCAAAGAAAAATAAAACTAAAAGTCTTTTATAAAAATAATAAGTTATTTGAGATGCAAAAACATCAACAGAATGTGAGTACATGTGGATTGAGAGAGAGAGAGAGAGAGAGAGAGAAATGCATTTAAAAAGAAATAAAATAGTTTCAAATCACTTCCTTTTTCACTGGTAAAATCCAGGGCGCTCTGATTTCTTTCAGCAGGTGGAAAGAGCATAACCATTTACATTCTGGTTTTCTGCAATGTTTCACTGTCCGAGATACCAACAGTTACAGAAAAACTTCACAATGTAGAACTTGAGCACCAGTAGGCAAAAATATATTTCTATTTGTGGTATGTATGTAAATTGTCATCCATTATTATTGGTGAAGGAATAATCTTTTCTCAAATTTAAAGTTACTTTTCAAACCTGGGGACTGTATCTGTAATTACCCTGGATGAATTGTCAGTACTCTTCACCTCTTAGGATTAGGCCCAAATTGAATGCAACTGACACCTAATGTTTACTCAAACAGATATTCAGCCTCCTTGTCTAACACGGAGATTTGTCCAAGAGAAAATCTAGACTACGAAGTTTTGCCAACATGGCTATGCTGTTCAGGTTGTGATGAGGTTTGATCCTGGACCAACACAACTGTGCTGGCAAAAGTCCCTGGTGCATACACAGTTATACCAGTTAAACCGAATTTTTGCTGATTATCTATTTTATGCAGGTCACTGGACAAAGCCATATCAGCCAAAGGACAGTTTTTCTCACATTAGCTGTGTGTACTCTATGAACTCTTTACCAATATAATAAACCTTACTGGCAAAGCCTTCCATGTGTAGACTTAGCCTTAGGCATAGCCAGTAGCTATCGCAAAAATTTCTTGGAGATTGGCAATACCTGAAACCAGCATGAGCTGTGCTGGTACAGAGTCATCCAGCAATTTTGCAGTAAGACATCACAGACTGCATGGTGTATCTACATCAGTGACTGGCCACCAGTGGCTGCAACTAGGGCAGATCCCTAGTAGGCAAGGATCCAGATCCATTTTCAAAGGAGATAGAGTTCTTAGCCACTCAGGTACAGTGGCTTAGACACTATTTAGCCTTGAATTTACTAGCATTCCCCTCCTGGCCTAGCATAAGCACTGATGAAACTGCAGACAGATGTTTTGAAAAACAGAGCTAGTTACCTTGGCATTATATGAAAGATTGAGATAGCGCCGAAAATTCTCATTGATAGATAATTTATGTGATAATCCAACACATAAAAAAATACAACATAACCCATAACATAATAAATAGTGTTATGTAATAATCCAGTATTGTGACATCCTTTACAGATGTCTGAATGGACACTAGGAAAAATCTGCTGCTGTTTTTTGGTTTTGTTCTTTTTGCTTTGCTATTTCAGTCCCTCTCCGTCTTCAGTACGGGATTGGAAGTAAGGACTGGCATTGTACAGAACATACAAGTACTGAAAATTTAAACCTTGATTCTACAACCCAGTTACAGAGGGAGGTCTGCATGCATGCATCTTCAGAATTAGGTTTTTAAGAGCTTTAGGCTATTTACTACTACTTACCATAACCTCCATCTTTTTCCACAATTCTTCCAGTTTAGCCATAGGTTCGAACCACCAATCAGTGCACTTCTTATAACGTTTGCCTTGAAACCAAAACTGCCTAAGCCATTCAAATTCAACCTGTGAAGAGATAATATAAGGAGACATAAATAATCTGTGCCCATTCCTTGAACAAACATATGTATCTGCTGCTACTGGGAATATGGAGAATTTCTCCAACAACAAGTAGCTTCCAAAAGCAACTTTACACACAGAAATTCAAGCTACTTTTAATTTTCTTTTTCATGTGAAGTTATAGTATGTGCAAAGCCCACAATGGTTGATGCAAAACCTCCCGCTGATTTCAACTGGTTTAAATTAGCTCCATGGTGCTTATAGAAGGTGCCTGATTAACAGCTCTGGAATCCCAAATCTTCTCTCCACCTATAGAACACGTACTATAAAAATACTGTAGTAGTGCAATTTTCCTCACAAAGACACCTCAACCCTTGACTTACTGAGACCACCACTATGGATGAGAAAATAGTACAGTGCCTATAAAGTTTAAAACATTGGCCAAACTTAGATGATTTTGAAAAAGTGACTGTATTAGTGTCAGTTATGGAGGTGGTTTTTATGATGTAGACACTGATACTTAGACAATACGATAATTTCAGACAGGCTGCCAAACTACCATTAGATGTCAAATTTTGGTCTTGGAGAATCCGAATGGGAAACGAAGTGATCTACTTCCCAATACCAATTCTTCTGACCCATCAGGTCTATTTATTCAGTGCTTGGGGAGCCCAAAACAATTATCTGTGGTCCCTCTATCGATTCACATAAAAACAAACATTTCTGACTCTAGATATGCACGATATACACCGGGGGGGGGGGGGAAGAGTGTTCTCTGCTTTCCCAGTCACCTAAAGTCACAGATTTTAGGGGGGGTTTCAGAGTGATCCCTCAGCAGGCATATGCTAGCAATTCCCCAATTACTACAGCATGCAACCAGAGACAGCTCTTGACAAGCTCACACAAAAGAATTTGATTTTATATTCTTTGGAATATAAACTGCTTCTGCAGTTATAAATTATGCTCCCATTTACAGTAGTAGAAGATATTTTCATGACCCCTTTACAAGGCTAGTTCTATGCTGCAGCAGAGTACTGCAGTGGATGGTGTCTTGCCAACAAAGTTTATGCTGAAGCACCTCTTGGACCCAATGATCTGAAACACTGAAAGATCTGATGCACCTCAAGAAGCTAAAATAATAATAAAAAAAGCTATGTTTAAAAAAATAGTTACTATGTGCTGCCTACCCCTTTCGCCCAGGGGCATTATGCACACAACACACAACAGAAAACCTGAGTGAGTTAATACAATACTTGTGCATCACAGCTAAGAAACTACCAGAATGATAGATGTAAAAGACTGCATAACACACTAATTATTCTTCAAGCAAAGTCATTCCATTTATCTTAGTATCAGCCCCCAGTCCCTGGTTTTCATTTGTTTGTTTTGTTTAGGTTTTTTTTATTATTATTAGTAGTAGTAGTACTACTATTTGTGATTTACAGCTCTGGCCTCTTAGAATTTTGTATTTATCTTTCTTATGGTAGTTTTGTTTCACATAGAGGCTCAAAGCTGCCTTAATCTTCACCTGTTACCACAAAGAATTCTTTTGTTTACTCTTTCTGAACTCTGACAAAGCAAACAAAGGCAACCTGTGATGGTGAAACAATAATAAAAATGGCTTTAAGCCTCACCTGAGAACACCTTTTAACCAACAGAACAGCTACAAAAGTCTGAAAGTTGTTTTAGTTGACACTAACTAAATCTTTCTTTGACATGTGTGCCTGATTTCAATAAAAAGCTGTTTAAATAAAAAAGCTGTACATACAATATTAAAACAATCCCACTGGTAAAACATATCAACAGGATTAGAAAACATTAGTTGAGGTAAATCTTAAATGTTTTGAACGGAAGTTATAAGCGTAGTTCAGCTTTTCTTAGTATTCAGGTTCAACAACATATGTTCTTCCTAATAAAGTTCAAGCAAAGTTTATTGGTCTTAAACCCTTACCCAGGTCTGACACATCAAGATGATTTTGTCATTCTTCTCTGGGGCTCATATTCAGGTGTGCTGAGCACTAACATCATCCACTGACTTGAAATGAAACACTGGGAGCTCAGCACTGCTTAAAATAAGGCACAAAAGGAAGGATTTGTGCTGGCCTCCTCCAGTAAAAAGGCAATAGCCTATAAAGTCTGGCAACTTTAATTTTCAGGAAATAAATCATACTTGGGTCATTAATCAATAAAGAATTCTGCTTTAAAATTTTTTTTAAAAAATCAATGTGACAATATGGCCCATTGTGACAAGAATGTGAATTCAGTCAGTCTGATTTTTGACTAATTGTATTGATTTGTACCCTTGATCTATGTAAATTAAATCTAATTTAAATCTTTGGCACCCTGGTCACATTTTAAATACATCTGGGGCTTCACTGACAGGCAGTAATGGAAACTGTGGCAGCACCATTCACTAGCACAGCATGAATGCTCCAAGAACCGCCACTCTGCTTAGTCACTTGTGACCTAGGAGAGCTGTATTATTTTCCAGGTTTTAGAGGTAAAGTTTAGTGATAGCCTAGTTAATTTTGTGCAGGATTAGTTGGTCCCTCTAGAGGGGAGCATGTCATCCATGCCAAATTGTGACATATGTGCTTGTTTAATGACATGGACTACTGTTCACCAGAGATCTCAGACTGCGGTCCACATTCATTTTACCTAATGTCTCATTTTAGCCCCTAGACTGAGTTTAAAAAAGATGAAAGGTCAATCAACGTTTTATCTACTATGTTAGTCTTCAAGCTATGGATTATGAAACAGTGCAGAGAGGCAGCTACTTTATGTCTAGAGCAAGAACTGGAAGTCAAAGACTCATAATTTCCCAAAGGAACCTCTCTGTAGACAAAACGTCACCACCTGTTTACTCATCTGTAAATAGGGGATACTGAGACTCAGGCTACGTCTACACTGTACAAAAGTGTCGACATCTCTTATGTCAACACTCAGCTGCCACTATAATTATATTAAAAATATTATAATAATTACAGCGGCAGCTGAGGTCCACACTGCCAACCTTTGGCCGGTGCAATGCGTCCTCCCCAGGACCACTTCCACCAATTTACAGGACAGTACGGGGGCTGAGAGAGTAATCTCTCCACTGCCTGGAGGGAGCCCAGAGGTTCCCTTCTGCCCTGAGGCTTACCTGAGTTCCTGTTAGTAATGCAGCTGCAGCAATTCCAGGACCTGCCCCAGACCAGGCAGCTGCCACAGATACCTGGGCAACTATAGACAGCTGCCCTTCAACACAGCCCAGGATGACAAGCCCTGGACCAAGCACACGCCAGCGGCTGTCCCCCCAACTTCCACCAGGGACCTGGAAGAACATCCATAGGCTACCCCGCTCTTCTGCCTGGGATCAGTGGAGCCCCAGGCGGCTGTCCTCTGCTGCTGCAAGGGCAAAACAAGGCAGTTGTCTCCCATTGCTGCAGGACCCAGCCATAATTGCACTGCTCCCGAAACCCAGCTAAGCCCTAGTGGCTGCCATGCACTGCCTCCCAGGGCTCAGCCAGGTCCCAGGCACTGGGTATCTCCTGCTACTGCCCACAACTTGGCCAAGCCCCAAGGCTCAGCTGGGTCCCAGGCAGCTGTTTCTCACTGCTTCCTGGACTCCAATGGAGCCTGAGAGTGACTGCAAGTCAACCTGCCAACAGAGTCCCTGGCAAACCCCAGAGGGGCTGCAGCCAAGGAACCCGGCAAGCAATACATTTTCTCTCCCCATCACTTTTCTGTTAGATCAGTCAAATTGACAAGACAGCTTTCCACCAATCTCTCCTTCTTCACACAACTTAGTTCAAACGCTTGCATTTAACCAAAGTCCTCTGCCACTTGTGAGGGTGGTGTTACAAGGTCAAATTACAGTGCACTTAGGTCGAATTTACAGCCCCACCAGGGAGACACAGGCTGTAGAAAATCACCTTATGTTGACCTGCATTCTCAGTATAGACCAGCCTCATTTATGTAACACACACACACACACACACACACACACACACACACACACTCAATTATTATAATATTGGGATCCTCTGAAACATAAGTACAAGGTATTTTTTTCTACATTAGTGCATAGTAGGTATTTTCATACCACATTACAGATACACCCTGAAATGAACATATGCTAAATGCTTTCCCAAGGTCTTTAGCAGTTATATTCAGTGCCTCTGCTCTTCTTTATTAAAACAGAGCAATTGCTGAACACCACGTTCCAAAAGGGTAGCCACGTTAGTCTATATCAGCAAAACAAACAAGGAGTCCTGTGGCACTTTTAAAGACTAGCAAATATATTTATCACATAAGCTTCCATGGGCATAATTTCCCTTCATCAGATCCATGAAATGGAACCTGTAGTGTTCTAGGTGTGGGGGGGGGGGGAGAGAGAGAGAGAGAGAGAGACAGATGGGTCACATGGTCAATTCAATCAGTTCCAGAGGGACAGTCTGCTAGCCCATCATGGCTCTACAATATGCCAAATATTCTTATGGCTGACTTAGAACAATGCTTCCTCAGCTCTTGTCCTTAAGTGCCACTCCTCTGCTTATGCTATCTCGACAACATTTTCAACATCTGTACCTACAGAAAAGAAGCCCCTGAGGAATTTCACCATTATTTCAACACATTTCCACCCCACCATCAACCACTGCCTAGACCAGTCCACACAGGAGATTAATTTCCTAGCAACTACAGTCCAAATAAGTGATGGCCACATAAAAGTCACTCTATACCAGAAAACTACTGTCCACTATACCTACCATCATGCCTCCAGCTTTCATCCAGGATACATCACAGCATCCACTGTAAACAGCCAAGCCCTAAGAGACAATCCCATTTGCTCTGATCTCTCAGACAGCAACAAACACCTTCAGGATTTCTCTCAAGTGTTCTTAAAACTACAACACCCATCCACAGAAGTATACAAACAGATTGACAGAGCCAGATGGGTAGCCAGAAGTCACCTACTACAGGACAGGCCCAACAAAGAAAATGACAGAATGACTGGTCATCACCTACAGTCCCCACGTAAAACCTCTTCACCACATCATCAACGACAACCTACCCTGGAAGACGATCCCTCACTCTCTCAGGTCTTGGGAAACAGGCAAGTCCCCCAACCTTAAGCAGATATTCATCTGCAACTACACACTGTATGACAGGAACACTAAGGGTATGTCTATACTGACGGTGGCAAATTAGCCACCATCAGTTCAGGTTTCTGGGAGCAGATCATGGCAAGTACGAACTCACTTTGGTGCTCCTGGAAGCTGACCCCAGAAGTTCTGAGGGTCCAGGGGCATAGGGGAAAGCAATCACAGCTTTCCACTAATGTGTAATGGCAACTTAGAAACTCACTGCTGTTTACACAAGGAATTTTATGTTCCTTGCATAAACAGCAGTCAACTGCAGCCAAAAAAGCCCTCAGTGCTAACTAGGGCTAAGTCAGGTACTTAACCTTGCAAAAAAGCCCACTGCCAGCTCGGCCACACCATCAAGGGACCTAACCAAATCAGCCATTTCATCAGGGGCTCATTCACCTACATATCTACCAAGGTAATATATGTATGCCTTCATGTGCCAATGATGCCCCTCTGCTAGATACATTGGCCAAACTGGACTGTGTCTGTGCAAAAGAATACATGGGCACAAATCAGACTTCAAGAATGGTAATATTCAAAAACCTGTAGGGCAACAGTTCAGTCTACCTGAATATTCTGTAACAAACATACTAGTCACAGTACTTCAGCAGAAGAATGTCGAAAACCAAATCCAACGTGACACTGGAGAACTGGAACTCATATGCAAATTAGACACCCCCACACTGGGTCTGAACAAGAGTTTGGAATGGCTAACTCATTACAAGAAGTAATTTCTCCTTTATTAACATTCTCGTGGTCTCAGCTATTGCTGGTTCAGGGCCCTCTTCCACACTCTTTGAATCAAAACAACTTTTTTGCTTTGCTGAGATAGGCTAACAGACTAACCATCTGGAACAATCTGAATTGACCTTGTAGCTCATCCTTCTCTGTATGTATATATACAGCTAACACCATACAATTTCCATTTCATGCATCTGATAAAGTGGGATTGTGGCCACAAAAGCTTATGTGATAAATAAATTTGTTAGTCTTTAAAAGTGCCACGGGACTCCTTGTTTTTTTTTATTACCACCACTTTTTCTTGGATCAGCTAGGGTTAATGAGACATTCACATCTGCCTTCCGACTTTCTACTCTTTCTATGAATAAACAACATGTGGAAACAAAATCAAATATAGTAGTTTTTAACAAGGTAACGATGGCAAACTCAGTTCAAAAGATTTGATATAAATATTTAGGTTTAACATTTAACATCCTATAACAACATGAAATAGGACAGAGATAAATGCAACAATTCCACCAGATCAAAGTCACAGTACAACTATCTATCCATCCATCCATCCAGACAAAAATCCAATCTAGACCTACCTGAACATAGCCAGGACAGGTGAATATTCAAGTATCATATCTGAATATCAGCTTAACAACTGTCTCATCTTTGGTTACTACTATTTCTCTGGTGAAATTTTATATTGGAGACTTCCTTATACCAAAACTAAATTGAGTTCAGATCTGGAAGCAGTCTGGTTAACCAAAATGCCAAGAACCCTAAAAACATTGACATTTAAAAAATAAAATTAAAAATTAAAAAAATCAAAAACTTTTGGCCTGATTTTCATCTCACTCCCTTTTTGGTAATGATTTACTCCAGCATGAGACTAGAATCAGGCTTGGTGTGCCTAACGTCAACCCACTCTTAGGTTCTCTTTTAAACAAATATTGAAGACTGATTTTTAGGTAGTAAAAGGCCAACAGCACTACTTGACATTTTGTGAGTCTCTGCTCTTCAATCAATTATTTGAAGGTGTTGGTTATTAAATGCCACCTCTCTAGGTGATTTTTTTTTTTTTTTAGCCAGTCACTAACTATGCTGTCATTTCACTCTGATGTGGTAAAACACTAGTATTCAACTAGTTTGCTTAAGTTATAGGATCTGATCCTAGCCATCATACAAATGTTATCCTGGAACTATATATCATATCATTCCAAACACTGCACCCCAGTCCTCCTACTTAAAATCCAAAGCCTAGGGAAGTACTGGCTTGTTTTGTAAATACTTTATATTTATTATTAATATCCACAAGCATTCAAATCACCAGATTGGAAATGGTTTGTTTGGAAATATTGGAGAGTGGAGGATTTAAGGTGTTTGCTTATATAAGAGTTCTCCCAACCTTATTACAGTTCCATCCCAGATCCACCAAGTTAAAAATACACTTCAAAAGCCAAGAATGATTCAGCAGTATCAACATCTCAGCACTCAGTTAGCTCTGCGAGATCATTTTCTTCAGTGTAAATTGCTACTGGCCAAATATCCCTTTAAGCAATCAGGTGTTTAATTTAATTCCATCTAATACTTGTGCATTGACAGAGGGTTACTACAACACCCAGCTGTACAGATAATTACTTCTGTTCACCATATTATACTTCGTTCATGAAGACACTGCCACTAAAGTACTTGTTTTGTAGTTACAACATCTGAAGATTGACTACTTTGACAATCAGCAGGCAGACACTATAAACTGAGTGTGCCATTATTTACAATTATGAGCTAAACGTAAGGAGTGAAATGACTATATGAACACAGCAACAGCCATTATGTACTCAGCAATAACTCAGACACAATCTTGGATTCTGTTTTAAAGAAAGAGGCCATGCCACCATGGCTGTGTTAAAAGAAATGTGTTTTGTTTCCTGGCCATCCATCAGAGATGCAAAGAAAGAATTTCAGTTCAACTTCTCATCTCTAAGAGGACATACCTAACAGTGAGACCTTATGAAATGCCCACTTCCGACACCTAACTATTGTGTTAGCTTCAGCAGTGGGTGTAAACCCCTGTTCAGCTGTGGGATTTAAAAATCACTCAACTTTAGCCTGACAGCAATGTTCCCTCTAAGCTGATGGTGCAGCTGAGCAACTTATGGATGCAGCTGAGCAAGTTCCCTACCCATTCCCTGTCCCAGGACCATGCCCCTGAGCCACTGCCAATCGGCTTCCCAAGTGCATCCATAACTTGCTCAGTTGCATCACCAGCTTAGAGAGGGAATATTGTATAGATGTCTTTTTGTTCAAACTTTAGTAAATTAATAAAACCATAGTATTTCAGTTTAACATTTTTATTAAATAAATATGAAACAATGATGCTGCCCATCAAGCCTCCTCTACCATCATCTACACCTCAGCTTTTGACGCCTGTCTTTGTCACATTTCCAGAATGCATATACAGAGTCTAGGTCAGCCTTGAATCCAGCACTTAGATAGAACTTGATGCGTATTAGCATATCTAGATGAGAAACATCCAACCTGTTACGAGGCTCTGTCTTAATATTATTCATTAGACTGAAGCCTCATTCAGCATCTGCACTAGACGCTTGAAATATACCACATATATCAACCAACTGGGCCAGGAATGGAAACTTATCTTCTGTCAGTGTATAGGTGACAACGTCTAAGAATGTGTTCAGTGTACCAGCCATTACCTTTTCCAGAACAACAAACATTTTGGTTGTCTGTAATTTCAGCTCACCTTTAGTAGATGTGAAAATACATAAAGAAAATGTATGAGAAATTACACTGATAAGAGCTGATGATCACAGATAGCCAATACAATTCTATTATTTTTTTTAGAGATTCCTAATGAATGTGCCAATTCCGACTAGATCTCACTCATTGAGCTAAATGAAGTCATCCTCATTTAGGCCTATATATTACTTGAGCTAATGTTAATTAAGGTCAATGACAGTTTTTCCCACTTTACTGAAAAGATCAAGCTGCCTTCTCTCTCTGCTACAATCCCCATCTACCAGTGTTGTTGTGTTCTTGTCTGCAAGCTCTGAACTTTCCTTTGCCAGCTTCCAACTGAAAACACAGCTGTGCTAAAAATACATGTATGGTCTGGAGGGGACACCTCCTCCTAAAGCCACTGTTTGTGGCAGTTGGTAAAGATATCAAAATAGGAGGAAGTGTAGTTTGCCTATAATGTATTGTCAGGGCCATTCACTTAAATGTGAGCACAAGGTGGGGTGTGCCTCTTGGATACCACAGAGCCAAGCATGTGTAAATGCCTATTACAGTGAGCCACTGAGAGATCCTGGGATGAAAAGTGCTGTAGAAATGCTGGGTGTTAATAAAGTAACATAAGGTTCTATACAGTTTTCTGGGTTTATTCTGAATCTTGGGTGGAATTTGTGTGTTGTGTCTACCTATCTCACTGTTCCCTAACCAGTGTGCCACAGCACACAGGTGTGCCACAAAATTTTTTGAAAAACTACTCAAAGAGCTCTGGATTGGCTCATTGGCGCATGAAAATATATGGCTTCATTTGGAAACTATAATATTGCAGCGTGCCTCAAATGAATTAAAGGTAGCAAGGTGTGTCATGGCAGAGAAAATGTTTGGAACCACTGACCTATCTGGCAGCAATGACTTGAAAGGGAAACAATAAGTTTCCTTACACATCAACCCCCCCCCCCCCCCGTGTGGCATGAACTTATCCCCCACTTCTAATCTGCTCCCAGCCCCGCAGCCCCCAACCCAGCTCCGATCTCCCACTTCTGTTCCCAGCCCCGGAGCCCCCACCGCCACTCCCTGCTCCCCACTTCTGCTCCCAGCCTGAGAGCCACGACCCCAGTTCCAATTCCCGCTTCTGCTCCCAGCCTGAGAGCCCTGATCGCTGCTGATCCCTGCTTCTGCTCCCAGCCAGCCCCAACCCTAACTTTGATCCCTGCTTCTGCTCCCAGCCAGCCCCAGGAGCCCTGACCCCAGCTCCGATTGCCGCTTCTGCTCCCCACCAGCCCTGACCCCAGATCTAATCCCCGCTTCTGCTCCCCGCCAGCCCGACCCCAGCTCCAATCCTCGGTTCTGCTCCCCGCCAGCCTGACCCCAGCTCCAATCCCCGCTTCTGCTCCCCGCCAGCCCTGACCGCAGCTCTGATCCCCGCTTTAACTCCCAGCCCTGGAGCCCCGATCACCGCTGATCCCCCGCTTCTGCTCCCAGTCCCAGCCCCCAGACCGACCCCCTCTTTCCTCCCCCACTCACTTTCTTCTTACCCCATCCCCTTACCTGGCAAGGCCACTCAGCTGTTGCCTACATGACTCTAGTCCAGTGTCTGCTGCTCTCTCCCAGCCTTGCACATGCATCCAAAGCATGCTCAGGGCCAGAGATGTTTAATTGCCCATTCAAAGCCCAGCCCCACCCCAGGCTTCCTGGCATCCAGGAGAAATGTGTTGGGGCCAGGTATGGCCTGTGGCTGCCAGACCTATGCTGGGGTCAGGGCTTGCTGTGCCATTGAGTGGTGGCAGCTGCGCCATCGCTCACCAGCGCAGCTTACAGGGAACATTGCCTGACAGCATCTAAGAATGATCCTACCAATGCCTATTTCTGTGATGTCATAAAGGCAAAGTAACAGTTTCAAGACAAGTCACAGCATCTACTAATCACAATCTGGGATAAAGTCTCAAAACTTTGGAATACACTGTGGGGAGATTTCAACAGCAATCAAAGGGAAGATATGCAAGTTACTCAAAGTAACTTTCATATATACCTAACGCTTATTTACCATGGTTTCTTCAGTGCACTGAGCCAAGGGAAATGGACTCCTGTTGATTCAGCACTAATCTAGTTGAGAATCTGGAGTTACTTGATCAACTTCCTGATTGACTGAGTGGGTCTTCACAGACCTCTGTGGAGATCCGCTCAGTCGATCAGGAAGTTTGATCTGATGGTGGTGAATCTGCCAACGTCAGTGAAGGCCTGCCCTAAAGAACTGCATTTGTGGCAATACTTAAAAGTAAACAATGGCAGTATCAGCTACTGTGAGTTGGAAGACGTTCAAGTGGCAAATACCATCCTTTTCAAATCTGCTCAGATCATCTCAGCAATGCATACATAGGTACAACTTTTCTGGAGAGGCTTAGATCTAGAATAGGAAGTAAGTCGCACATCAGAACAGAAGTACAGTGGTAGACTTGTGTGGGGATCCTCATGCCTGTTCATATATATGGTATTTTGCTTTAGCATGCACTATTTTTTTTTTTAAACTAAAGAGAGACAGGGTTTAAGAGGTATAGCCAAATTTTGATCCCAGTGATGTCAAGAGAAGATCTGGCATATTCTTCACTAGATCCAGAATTTGGCTCTTTGTTTGGAAATTATCGTGCACTTTTTTCTACACATATCTTATAGAGTTTGAACCTACTAGCTGTATGAAACTACAGAACTTTATCATATAACTAGTATTAAGAAGACATGTGGCTTTCCCCCCCCCCAAAAGAAAAGAATTAAAGACTGGTATTGTCCTCAGACATTTATGGTTCCAGTTAACAGCAATACACAACAAAGAAACGTGTATCTACCGCAGTGTAAACCACAGAAGACTTGCCTACTTGTGTGGTAAAAAAGAACAATATCTAACATAGCACTTTGACATATGGAATTAATCCCTCAAACGAAGAGATGACCTTGAAAAATCAAAAGTGATTGGATGACTGATTCTTTTTTCATATGGATACAGATACAATGTCTCTATTCAGTCAAAATATAAAATATATATAGCCTGACCAGTGATTTCTGGGATACTATATCCCATATGTATAACAGAAACATCGCATGGCAAAATTATTCAGGTCACTGCAAAAACTTTGGGCCTCTTCCTCCCTTGGTGTAAATCACATAGCTTTTTTGAAGTCAATGGGGCTAAACTGATTTACACCAGCTGTGCCTGTGGCCCTAGTTGTATAAACTAGATATGTCTATGGTCCTATGAACTAAGCCTGATTAATATTTTGGGAAGTATTGTAAGTACTAGGCTTATTTAAATTAAAGCGGCAGCCACTTCAACTAAAAATCAGGGATCCAGATCTTTCTGCACTTTACCCTCCTCAGCTGCACCAAGAGTAAACACAGTGCAGTCAAGAAACTGACCCTCAATGTTTCATGAAAGTTGTAAAAGTCGGTTTTGCTCCTGAATAAATACACTGTATCAAATGAATTAAAAAAAATATTTAGAGCAAAACACACATCCCTGTACTCTAAGTGAAAATTATACTCTATACATGTCCCAGTAGGTTAAATACTGGTCAAACTTATATTAGCAGAAATCCAAAATAACTCTACTGGAATTTATTAATATAGCTGTGCTATAAAGCACCACTGAAATCAGAGAACAAACTGCTCAAGAAAATTTAGTACCGTGGTATGCTACTAATTTTTCATACAGTGCTCACCATTTATGCCTTGTTAAACCAATAATCATCAACATAAGTTGTATCTGAGACACAGCTATTAGAATAACAAAACACAAGTCAAATACTTTGTTTTAAAAATACCTTAGAAAGAGTTGTTGACTCTACTCTTTTCTTTTACTGGAGTTTTAAATTTTAAGAAAATCCAATTGAGCCTCTCTGGAAACACTTGCTGACACCAACCATCACAAAAAAAAATGTAAGTAAATTTACCAAACCTTCCACATGTTCTTAATGATCTTTCCTCCGACACTGAGAATTAGCAGAATAGCATTGTCCAAGATACCTCGTAATTTTAAATCTCAGATAAAGTTACCAGTTTCCCAAGTCTTTCTAACCACTAGTCTAATACTTTCTATCTAACCTCATGGACTTCTTCGTCTGTTAAATGTATATGCTTGCTAAGACCCAGTCCGTCACTGAAAATAGAGGCCCATTTGACTTCAGTGGGATTCCTTGGAAGGCTTAGTGATTCACCTTCATGGTCCTCAGGGCAGGAACAGAGTCTTGATCTTCTTTTCAGGAACTTGATTTTTAACATTCTCCTAGGTAGCGGCATTAAAGCAGAATCTGTGTTGTCATCCTTGTCACACATCTATTTGAAAATGATTGGCTACCATTTTATCATTAGAAAAACAACTCGAGATATCTGTACAGTTTTCACTTACCCCTTTCCTTTAATTTCTCTACCCTCTTTCTTTTTGTGTGAGTAGGTTAGCAAGGGAGAAATTCATCAAATGTGTCATAATCTAACCAAATGTACTTTCTAAAGCTACTGCTTCAGCTAGGCAACAGAGTGATCAAGGAGAAAAGTAGAGTTCTCCAATTGTGACTTTCCATTAATCCCAACCAGCACACCCAAGCACAAAATTCAATGTCGCCCAACATTGTGATACCTAGATAGGACCAGATCTTGTGAGTTATTGAACACCCTTAAGTGCCATTGACTCCAGCAGCTCACAGAAGCTGGCTTAGCGTACTGTGAAAACCCTCCACTCACCTCATTATGGATTCTTTCCACTTCCTTAACAGTCCGAATTTCCAGTGATTTCAAAAATAAAGCCGCTGAATCAGATTCACCCTGTAAATTCTGAAGTGCAATCTCACATTGTCCAAAAATATATTCCAGTGTTCCTGTTGAGCACTGTAATAGTACAATTAAAAAAAAAGTGTCAATTTGTAGATACCTTGGAAGTAATATTGTTTAAGGTAAATGAAAATAACTTCAGTGCCAGCCACTGAAATAAGCAAAATGTTGCAGAAAGACTTTAAAAAAGAACGCTACATTTCGATGATTTTATTTTATTGTTTAAAACAAAATAAGAATTTTCATAACTCTTGATAAATGCCAGATTGTTAGTCTGGCTATTTAAAATTTTAAAAACTAACTCGTTAATAAAAACTTACAGATTTGGAGGGGTCAGGGAGTAACCCTAGAAACACCATGAAACACCTTTGAAAGCTCAGATATTCAAAAATATGGCTGAAAATTCTATTTCCTTTCCCCACTTCTGCTACAGATTGCTATTCTGGGCCATTTAACAGTGGGTCATATTTTCCCCCTGAATGGGACTCACAATGACGTGAAAAGAAGTTCCGCATACAGAATGAAAATATAATGTATTCCTACATGTAGAACAATATAATAGACTACAGTTGTAGATTTCACTGTTGTACCTTAACTTTATTTTAGGAATATAAGTTAATGTGTCTGCCTCGCAATTATTTTCAATTAAATATTTATAACATTAGCTAATTCACTAAGAAAACCTTGAGTAAGGACCTCCAGTATTGTAATTCTTTGCATCAGAATTGCCATACTATATAACGCGAGGTCACAAAGATTTACAAAAACAAAACACACAAGTTTCTGAAGTAGAATCTTTTAAAATTGTGGATGTAAATGTGTATTTTACAAACAGTGTTTGGGACATAAGTTCAGAGAGCTCATCTTTTCTGCTGAAGAAAAATAAAGAATCCTATTCTTCATGCATATGGTACAACGAATGTTATATTAGGTTTATTCCAAAGCTCAGCTTAAGTCAATGAAGTCAATATTTGTTTTGAAAAAGACATTTCTATCTGACAACAGTTAGACAGATAAGTCCTTATATCATCATGTCCTTAATCAAATTCGGAAAAACACTGCAATACAATTTTTAAATTCGGAAAAACATTGTAATACAATTTTTAAATTAGGATGTTTTGTTTTCTGATTTATATTTTTGCTTGTCGTCATCCTCTTTTTCACTACACTATAGCCAAAAGGAAAAGCAAATAATAGTAAAAACAAAATTAAATGCAATTCCATTCAAATATATGCAAATACTTCAACTACCATTGAAATATACACAAATACTTTAAACATACGCAGATACATCAGGAGTACTGCAATTTGGCTTGATAAGACAAATAGTAAAATGTGATTATTTTTGAGAGAATTGTTTCAGAATATAATCGAGGATAGCTTAGTAAAAAAAACTGCTTCTTTCTTTTGACTTCTGTATGGAGAAAAATAACTATGAAAACTAGCAAAACTCATCATGTTAAAGAAAATAGAGGTATTTTGCCCCTCATATAGTTGACACAATTATGGTCAATAGTTACGAGTATGTAAAGAAGAAATAAATCTAAAAGAGTACACAATCATGGAAGCAATGGGCTGAATGCTCAAGTGTGCCACTACCTGAGAGATGCAAGAACTTTGTGCACTTTTCTGCTTCCTTCTGCAGAAAAGTGGAACCAGGAAAATACAGTCTCATGGCTGTTCCACTTTGCTCTGGCTTCTAGTGGCAGCCTCCTCGAGTTCTTGGGATTACTAGCATGCAATATATTCAGACCTCTTAATCCTCCCCACAAAAAAACATGCCTTTTATAGTGGGGATAGGGTGGATTTATGCATTTTTAAATAAAAATGTGAGCACATGTTTTTGGATTTCTTTAATCAGCTGTGGAGCTGCAGTGTATTACAAAAACTTTATATGATATTAGGCATAAATGGCTTACAAAAAAATTGGCCTTCTCCAATAAAAATCAGTAAGAGTACTTCCAGCAGTAAACAACAAGCACAGAACACACACCTAGCTCAAGAAGTCTAATGAGCCATCAGTAAAACTACTAACCATAGTTTGAAACAAAACTGTGTGATCCTAAATTCATTTTGTCAGCCACTATTAATAGTGTGAATGACCAAAAACAAATCTCCTTTCCTACTCACCTCTGCCACTCTGTGGGTAGAGCTGAAACGAGGCTGGAAACCAGCCAGAACACAATGCTGATGTGTAATATTGAGATCATCTGAGAACACATTGGGAGGAAAAAAAAAAATTTTTATTATCTGGAAAAAAAAATACACTGAAATACAAAGTTTATTCCCACTAAATTTAAACAACAGACACAGACAAGTGTTTTGAACACAATATAAGGAGTTTACTTGTTTTAGCTCTTGAATAAAACTTTTCATCTGTAGATCATGCACTTAGCAGAAAGTAAATATCATTATCCCATTTTTAACAAATGGAGGAAGAAAGAAACTGAAAATCTATTGGTCTGCTCTAGCTACTGGACCACATTTTCTCCCCAGATGGACAAAAATAAACAAATCTGAATTCTTTTAAACTTAAGCTTCTTTCTCCTAATCTTCGTTGCACTTAATGTACTGACAACATTTACATTAATAAGCATGAAGAAGTTTAGCAAGGTTTTGGTATATAATTTAAAATCTAGTTATACTTTGGAAAGTTTACACTGTAAAAACGTAAAAAAGATTGAGGTTCTCCGTAGGCTTTTAGTGCCCAAAAATGTCTCAATTATCTCTTACTTTGTTCAATTAATAAGTAAAAGGAGAATTCCCCCCTCCCCCATAAAAGACAGTCCTGTAACAAGAATCCAGCATGAACAAGTTGTGTTTTTTCTGGCTGATACATCATTATCAGTAATAACCAGAGCTGTCAGGAAAGCAGAATTTCCAATTTGTGGCAAATTCCATCCCCACCCTGAGGAGAAAAACCTGATATGAAATAAAAAGGTTAGTGAAAAGGGAAAAAAAAATGAAAGGGAAAGGGGGGGAAAAAATCAAATTTCACACAGAACAAGAATTCTAAAATTTTGTTTTAAAAAGGTCAAGACAAAAATCACATCTAGATCTTTTCTAATCTTATCCAAGACTTTCTAAATCACCTGGGGCTCCACCAGCACACCAAATAGGAAGCAAACAGGGAACTCTAGAAACCCAGACTTTGAGACTGTCTACCCTGTAACCCCAGAATTCCTAGCTGCTGAGGAGACAGGAACCTGGTAACCTGGAAGTCCAGGCTCCCTAACGGCCCACCTGCGGAGGAATAGGCCTAAGCTGATAGGAAAACAGGCAGGTATCCCTTGGTCGGTAGTTTAATCAGAACGTTGTCATCATCATCATGATCCCCCCCACGGAATGACCCCAAAAATGTTTTGGTTTTGACAAATCAGAATTTTGCAAGAGGGGAAAACAAACAAACAAACAAACAATAAAAAACATTCAGAGGGAAAATTTCCAGTCAGCTCTAGTAACAACATTTTGCTACTGGACTCAGAAGCAGCAATAATTTTGAACTCTTTAAATATGTTCCAAATCAAGTTGGCTTTTATGTTCAAGTCTCAGAGATTAGGGTGTGTGGGCCTTGCAGAAATGGAATTTAAGGGGGAACTAAAGTAGACAAATGGATTTTGCCTAACCCACTGAGGTGAACTTATTCTAATCAAGAGAGAAGGCACAAGGAGGATAGTGTGAGGAAGGGAAGAAGAAAAGTAGTGAATCATCATAAATGGATGAGGCAAGTGGGATTTATCAAGTAAGAAACAAGGTCAGAGGTAGGCCCTTGGAGAGAGCCTGGAAGGCAAGAAATCTTTCTCAACTTGATTTGGAGGGCAAAAAGAAGGCAGCAGAGAAACTGGAATAGGGTTTGAGTGGCTGCTGGAGGGGACCAAGGTGTGTTAAAAGAGGTCATGGATATGCAGGATACAGCAGATACTAGTATTGATAATGCTAATAATAATCATAGATAATAGGCAGGAGATAATCAAGGTATCTATGGATGGATATAGGAACAGTGATGAAGGAAAATATATTTTAATATCATACAGGAAGACTAGATATATGGGGAGGAGGAGAGATAAGTCATAAATTTTCTTCAAGAAATCTGAGTGATAGGATAGGATGCCACTGATAACGACCATACTGTTTTCAACAGTGAGATGAAGGAGGAGCATAGAAGAGGCAGGTTACGAAGAAAAATGAAAGATCTAGTTTTGTTGCATTGGGCTTGAGCTGGAAGCAAGACATCTACAGTGATTTATCAGAAGAGTCAGAGATGCACAACTGGACAGTAAGATCAGCGTGGGAAGGTAGATTTGTGTGTCATCATCAGTTAAATATGCTGTAGACCAGTGGTTCCCAGCCTTTCCAGTAACATGGCACACCTCAATGAGACAAACGATTTGACAGCACATCCACTTTTTTCAGCTGAACTGATTGATCATAAATGTCACATTTACTAAGATTATGGTTTTACTAGAAACTTTTGCAACACAGTGTATATAAAAAGCTAAAGAAGGATCAAACGTATTATTGTTTCAAATCCACTTGAAAAAATACATGTCATCTCAATTTTGTCCTTTGCCACCTGTGTTTAGGATGTTCATATTTTAGAACTGAAAGACCAATATCTCACAGTTAATTTGATGATTAATTTTCATGAGTTTTATGAGCTGTAATTTTGGTTGGGTAGAATATTGTTCAATATGAAACAATGTTTGTTTTACATTGATTTTTGTAGAAAATTTTACAGCATGCTTGGACAGTTCTGGTATGCTGTAGCACATTGGTTGAAAACCACTGCTGTAGACAAGATGAAATTGTGAAGTCACTCAACAAAAAAAAGTAAGAGAGAAGAAAAGGTACTAGGGACAGTCCTATCAGACACTGACACCGACAGGTGTCTTCTTACTCTGTGACTAAGAAAGTACCATTTTTACTGCAGCTATTACTCAGTGACTACTAAATTTAAATCATAAGTAGGTCTGATTTCAGAAATGCTGAATCTCACATACCCCCGCCCTCTCCACCCAATAAGTATTAACTTCTTTACAGATGTCATAATACGCATATCCAGTAAAACTGACAAAACTAAAACTCCAAGTCCCTGTAAAACATTCAGGTTACAGTCCCTTAAACAAAAACACTAAGCACACTTTGTTAAATTGTATGTGAAGTGTAATATGCTATTCTCTCTATTAATGACAACAGATATGCTCTGAAATCATGACTGTATTTTGTTACAAGTCAAATTTGCAAACTGGCATGAGCACTATGAATAATAATTCACTTTATTGGATTTATTGCACCTCTGAGAATGAGTTCTCTTCTTTTGACAGATTTTATAAACTGCTATAAAAATTCATTCCTAACAATGTGGCACTTAGCATTATAGACACTGAGAAAAAATGCAAGTAGATAGTTTTATCCTTTGCCCTTTCTGTTGCTACATGAAAACAGATCCCAAGAAAGGATGTTTGTCCAGTACATTCAGAAAAAGGGAAAAAAAAATGCCCACATAGTTCCATCAGGTTTAGGAAAACTGACATCACTTCCTAATATTTGACCATTTCCCCACTGTAGATCAATGATAAGCCATTTAAGTATCACCAATAATATATTTAAGGGATTACACATCATGACTGCTGCAAAATCATGTTACAATTAGTCACTTATACATTAAACCTGTGGCCACCTGGGACTTTACAACTCTTTCTACAGCAAATCATGGCCTTTCCAGTCCACAAAAAGAAAACAGAACTATCAGTCTGTTCTTTTTGTTATCATTTGAGAAGAAAAAGATACAATTTGGTACGAACTACAATTTCTGATCATGAGAGGCTGAGGACTGGAATAGGAGGAGTCTTACAGATCAGGATTCAGTTGTACTGGCAACGTGCGATGCTTGCACAAATCTTTATTTCAATATTTTTAGAAACAAGAAAATCATTGTACAGACATATAAGAGTTATAGGGTACATAAACAAGACATGGTAAATCTGGATTTACTAAGGATCATAGTCATCTCTACGAAGAACGATCACAAAAAGCAGATTGCTTAAATACTATTGTTCCATTGAGTACCAATTAATTTGGTGCAGTCTGTGTAGCAAACACAGCATTATAAAGTATTACATTTTGATTTGCACCTTCATTCAAACCCTTAGCAACCCTTTCATTGTGGAGCTGTCTCTTCTTGAAATTGCTTCCAACTGTCTCTAATCCTTTATGACTTTTAGAAAGAACCCTGTAATTTTAATTTAAGAGTTTATAATTCATCTAAAACAGTAATTGTATAAAATTGGTTGAAGCTTCATGGATCATATGTCTCAAAGGATATTTGAAAAATACATTCTAGGTCTTAAAAGATTACTCCAAAGATTTTTTCCCATATAATTTGAAAGAAAAAAAAATTGCTTGTTATATGGGACATTGCCCATTTGGCAGGAGCAACTTTTAATTAACACAACATTGCATACAAATTATTTTATCCGTTTCCAAAACTGGAACCTTTTTACCTGGTCAACCTGGACACACCCATTTTACCTTTCTTGCACATTGGTGGTTCAGATAAAATACAACACAAATACACACATATAGACACAACATCAGTTTTAATTTTGCACAACTGAATTCTATCAGATGAGGTTTGCAAACCAAAACCAAAGCTTCAAATTTAAAAACATGCACCATATTGTTGGGGTGAGGGGACAGATTATCAGTTTTGTAAAGGGATCTCCTTGCATAAATTTTACTGCTGCAGGAGTCTCACTGAATTTTGGGCGGATTAAGGATCGGCAGGAGCCCAGTTTCAGTGGGACTCCCATGGGAATAAAGTCCATGCATGCAGCTCCCTTTGCAATTTCAGAGCTTTAGTCAACATAACGTGAACAGTATAAATAAATATACAAAGTGAGTTTTTTTTAAAGGGACACTTAAAATTTTAAATCTTTATCACCATCAAATGAATCCTAACAATAAGTTAAACACAAGCACTACACAGAAGTTTCCCTCAATTGGAGCTTGTCTATAGAATCATAGAAACTGGAAGGGACCATTAGAGGTCACCGAGTCCAGTCCCCTGCACTCATGGCAGGGCCAAATACCCTCTTAAACCATGCTGACAGGTGCGTGTCTATAGAATAATAGAAGCCTAAAAAGCTACTTGTGTATAATAAAACAAAATTGCCTAATTCAGCAACCCAACATTGCAAAAGACTTTCTTACATTTGAGAGAACAAACCAAGGAAAAAGAATGTCTTAACTAATCTAGTGTTGCTTCAGTAAGAGGAGGGAACTTCAGATTTTGTGTGGAATACTAGGAAAAAGACAAGTGAAGATCATTTCATCAATATACAAGCAACTTTGGTGAGTTTTTTTTTTTTTTGTTTTTGTTTTTTTAAACAAAGGTCTGGTGTGTTTTCCTATTCCCTCAATTTTCTGCTGGCCCATTTCCAACTAATTATTTGCTACTTTGGAACAAAGTTCAATAGGACTTCTGTCACAGGCAATTCCATGCATGATTTATTAGAAGAAATTAATCACATGAATAATTTGGTACCAGTGGTCAAATCCACATTGGAAAATAAATGTTACCAACTTGGAATTTGTATAATCTTGGGTTGTGGGGGATGTCGAATGGTATGCAAAGATGTTTTGCTTCACAGATGATGTTTGGAAATAGGTGAAAAGCAAGTTTAAGCATGTCTTCCAATCGCTAAAATTAATTTTCTAAACAGAAGATGACATAGACTCACCTGATACAGATATGTCAGAGAGTACATATACCAGCACACCACAGTTACAATATGGAACAAGCAGGAGCAAGATTTAGCTGAAAAAGTATAATGCTTTTAGTGCAGACATCTGCCATTTGAGCTACCACAGTAAGACCAGAAAAAAATATGATGATATCCGCTGTGTGAATTTGTCATTGATCACACTGTGCCAGTGATTTCTGCTGGACTGCAGAGGAAAGGGGGGATTTAGGCATCCTGGACTCTGCTGCTGGTTCTGGATAGAAGGTGTGTGGAACCAATTACAGACCCTACAGCCTCTATCCCCGTGAGCTTTCTTCCCACTGACTCTACCCCCTAGCATGACCCTCCCAGACCACCTACCAAGCCTGTCACCCTTTCCCATTCTACAGCCTGATCCATAATATCCTCCTCAGCTCTTATTCTCCCCCAGCCTAACCCTATCTTCTTCTGCTCCTAGTCCCCCAGCCTCTCTCTGTCCTCCTCTGCTCTTCTGCTCAATGACACCCAACCCCATTCCCTATCCATTCCTTACCACTGCCCATTCTGAGTCAATCTGCTTCTGCCTTCTCCTCCACACAGTCTAGTAGGCATCAGCGGAGGCAATAGTTAAGAGCACAAAAGAAATTTCAGGAAAAGTCCTGCTCAGCCCCTGTAACCCTGGGATGGAGCATGTTGAATGCAGACAAAAGATTCAGAGACTTTAACAGGAAAACTCCAGCAAAACTCCAGGTGAATGTAGGGAAATAATTTACAGATGCTTATAACTCAGCCAAACTTGAGCAGATTTTCATGGGGACAACAAAAGGCACTTCTCTGACCACTATGCCAGTGGTTCCCAACATTTTGTCTGGCAGGGCACACCTTCCTACTTGTACTTAATTTGAGGCACACCACCATATAGTTTCCAAATGAACTCATGAATATTCATGAGCCAATGAGCTAGTCCAGTGCTTTTTGAGTAGTTTTTCAAAAAAATTTTGTAGCACACTTGGCTCATACCTGATGGTACACCTGTGTGCCATATGCAATACACCTGCCAAATTTCAAGTCCCTACTCCCAAGTACTGAGAAGCTAGACTTAATGGAACAGGCAATTTTTTTTTTAAACATTGGCAAAAGAAAATTTATCCTGAGTGTCATTCTCTGCAGAGGTTGATCTGTTGTTGCTTAAACTTTCAAAAAAAAAAAATCGCCCTTGGGCAGATGCTTAGGATGAAAAATTTCAACCCAATAGCTAACGTTTGGCACTGTTACACACAGTGAAACAAGGTCCTCTAATGGAAAGTGTTAGGCAATCTTAACTAGAAATACCACTGCCCTCCCTGTCTCTAATAATGGCTTCATCAGTTCCAAGGCCTAAAAATTATATACTCAGACAAAGTTGAACATGAATTGCAATTAAACAATTCTTTCTCCAAAAACAGATGATAATTCTTTCCCATCTCAAACTGAAAGTAATATATGCCTTAGAAAATGACGTCTTGAGGATTTACAAACATTTGAAAGATTCCTAGAAAGGATAGGTCAAAAGATGGCAAAAGTTTACATCAAAATGGACTCAAAACAGAAAAAATAATTTTTTCTATTTCTCAGGTTCTTAGCTATTACATGAGAATGCGTGTGAGACAAAGTTCTTGAGGTTAATCATTCACTGTTACTACTATCTTGTATATGGTGATCTTTACTTCCATGAGATATGTCTAGTTTAACCATATTATGCACTTATTTTTTTTTTTTGCTGCTTAATGATAAATGGTATATTTATCTTTTCTTTCTGAATTCTTGTTTTTATTACAATCACAATTTGATTATCTCTGTGCTACAGCACTAGCTGTGTGTGCGTACAGCCTTTGTCAGAAAGAAGGATGGATAAATGAGCATGTGCGTCAATAATTGAAATGTGGCATCAATGTGGTGACAAACCAATGCAGAGAAAGAGAAATGATGGCTTTAATTCCACATGCTACTGCTACAATCTATTAAAGTAAACCTAACACAGGAAGGAAAGAGAACAACTTGCTGCCCTATCCTGTGAAGTACAGACTGTTCTCAGCTTTCACTGAAGTCAATGAGACTACTCATGAGAAGGACTGCAGGGTTGAGTTCTGATGATCAGTACATAAAATGAGTCCTGAGAATAGCAAGGAAACACCTACAGTACTAACTACAATAAGACATTTTTGCCTTTTCTATCTGCTTATTGTTTTTATTGAACCTCTTCACATAATTGTCTTTTTGTCATCAATTTTCCCATGCATGATGCCTCTAATTCAAAGTGCAGCTTAATTTTCAGTATTCTGAATGCCAACATAACTGTCAATACAAACACAAAATGAAATTGGTCTATCTATCTTCCTAAACACAAAGAGACATAAAAAATAAATGTGTGTATTTATTCTAGTAATCATGTTACTGTACACACACTCCCAACGGAGATAGCATAAAGCTAAAATGCTTAGCCCACCATTTTGCCATATCTCAAATTCCATTTGGATTTAGTCATGCAATTGCCATCAGTGAGTTTTATGGTTACTGGTATCCCATTATAATCAGATATGCTAAAGACACTTTCAAGGTATGGCCTGCACAATAGTAATTCCTACAAAAATGTAAGATACATGTAAGCCCCCCCCCCCCCCAAACCTGATGCCCATGTCAATAGGGATGAATGATCCTCGTGCAGCTTGGTGTGTTGTACACACCACACACTGGACTTTTAAAACTATTTACAATTCACAAATTCGATGAACATTATATTATACAATCCACAAGTTTGAAGGGATGAGGTATGGCTACAGGAAGCAATTCTTCATTGGTTTACTCCCTTCATAGACAGCCTCATTCCTGCATTTCAATAATAGAGTTACAAGCACAGATATTGCATACTACGGGTTTGCTGCAGCAACGTTGAGGGAATGGCCCCATGCTAGTTTCCTTCCCCTAAGGCCAAAGGACTATCTTCCACCCTTTTCATCACCTTTGTGGGGAAAAAAGTAGAGGAGATAACTGGCCCCAGTCAGGGAATATTTGTAGTATTTTAACCAAAAAGTGTTCATAAAGGAAACACAGAATGTATTAAGAGACTGAACTGAACAAGATGTCAGGGATTTGCCAAACTATATGATCAAAGTTTTGTAACAACAAATAAATTTCTGGGGTGAACTATCTTAATAATCATGGAAAAAGAGAATTTAGATCAAACGCGGAGTCAAGAGAGCAAACAATGAAGTTAAAAAAAAAAACATATTCAAGATGCTGAAGAGCAAAAAAGGTTCAAGTTAATATGTGGAAGTACCGGCAGATTAACTGGCTAGAAATAGTTCAATGAGCCACTACATACATGTGGAAATGTTTCCATTAAAGGCTTATCTCCAACCACATCCCACCCCCGCAACGTGTGTGCCTAGATTCTAGTTAATGAAAATAATTTTTTGATGCTCCTTGAACTATAATTTGCTCAGGGAAAAAAAGACACCATCATGTTCATCTTCAAGCTGCTTTAAACCCCTAATCTTCAAGCAACATTTGATCTATGGGAAACAGCTGTGGAAAAGTAAATCTTCCCCCTTTGAAAAAGTCCAGAGTGTATTTTTAAGTATGTTTTGAAGTCACGGTAGGAAAATTAGTGAAAATTGTAAATCTGTTTGCAAATCTGGTTGTGTCCAACTCTATGTTTAGGGAAAAGATTCCAATTTATTAGTAAAACCATGACAACCGCAGTTAAGCATGCTCTAGGGCACAGCAGATGGGGTTCTTTGCTCACCTCCACGTGCTATGGATTTATTACATGCACCCAACACGTTTCATATTAGACACCCATTGACTGTGTATTTGAGACAGCAACATTTAGTATGTGCTTCCTCTGCAGACCAATATATTACTCTAAATTGAACTAAACTGTTTCCGTTTCATAAGTTCTATAAAGTTCAGATTTCAGTTATCACACATCAGGTTTGCAGTTTCTCTGCAAGGTTATTTTTCATGTGAGGAAAAACAAAGATTATAAAAAGTAATGCCATATTGAAGCTAATTTTCCCCATTAAATCAAAAAGTTCTTTTTGATATTGTAATAGCATATATCGCAATGGACAAATTTGACCACCTCAGGTTTGGCACATAACAGACAGTTCAAGACTTTAATAGCAGCATATTTCAACCGAAGGAAAGAGCCGAGAAAGCAAGAGTAAGGCTAATCTTAGACATTTCATTTTTTAACAATTCTTTTCAAAGTAATGAAGAATCACATTACAGAAAAGCCCATGAACAAGGGCCTCCTAATTTTTTTTTTGAAGAGCAAAAAAATTCATCCTTTTCTTCCTGTTCTTTGAAAGCTATTTTAAAAATATATTATTTACGAACTATATATCAGAAAGACAAAAGCAGAGATTCGTGGAAACAGAACATTGAGATCCTATTTATTCTGTGCTAAGATGGCCACAACCAAAGTACATTACTGTCCAATACAATACTTGTAATTAAGGAATCTCCTTCTAAGTTAATGGCAGTTGTGTATATATTTTAGTGCAGACAGTCATTTATCAGATTTTGTTTATAATAAACATACCTTGTATTTCAAGAAGTTACCATTAAAATATATCAATATTTATTAAATATTCACTTAATGGTACTGATGAGAGAGAATGTACTACTTCCTGTACACAAGTAAGAAAAGGAAAAAGTATCTCTCCTGTATCTCACTGTGAAACCAGCATTGATAAATTCTGGTTTTCAAATGATTAAGAGTGTACTGAGTCCGACATATTTTATGCTGAAGATCTCATAACACCCATGTAAAATATGTCATTATATTATTTTACTAATAAAAAAACTGAGGCACAGAGAGATGAAGGGACATGCCACCATCACATGAGTCTTTGGCAGTGTCAGGAAGACTACCAAGAAGTCTGAGAATCATCCCCCCTACTGCAGCCACTAAACATGCTGTCACCACCCTACAATGACTAGCTGATTCCCAAAGTGATAGTGGTCCAAGTCCAGTTCGTACAAATTTCAGTTGGATCCAACAGCATGTACCCTGTTTCCACTGGTTTTGTAACCAAGATGGAAGAGGTACCACAAGTAATTGGGAAGAAGATGAGACCCAAAAATGTAAAAATAAAGGATAAATTACCTAATATTTGATTCTTCATTATCATGCTACTTCTTATATAAATGTTCCCATATTTTAAGTCTCCAAATATATTAACAAGTTCCAAAAGGGTAGCTGTATTAGTTTAGTTCAGCAAAACTAAATTGGATACCTGTGGCACTTTTACAGACAAACAACTTTATTTAGTCCATGAGTTTTTTTGTGGGAGAAAATCCCACTTTGTCAGACCCTTTGAAGAAGGGGGAACTTACAAATTGGGAGAAAAATAAAATATACCGAATCACACCCTCAACTGTCATCCCCCAACATGCATCTGCTCTTAAAATAGTGTGCCTGCAAACCCACAACATGAAAAGGATACAAAAAAGCCCAATGCTAATACAGGTCACTAAATTTCAGTTTACTACCAGCTACATTAAAGCTCTCTCCTAAACTAATAAAAGAGCTATGCTTTATTGAGAAAGGTTCATTTCTACAGTGAACCCCTGTATACTATTAGCTGTTAAATTCAAATAAAAAATGACTTTGTTAATCCTACTAAGAGGTAACCACAAATGATTTAGGAATCTAGAAAAGAATATCTAACACCTGCTGTACAGAGGCCCAACAGTAGTGTTCTTGGAAGTATTAATAGGAAAGAGTGGTTTATACACCATAACCAGAAAAAGATTTAATACAGCCTCTGTTTCCACCTGAGCATGATCAGGATATTGTTAGGCATTATATAAAATAAAATTTTGACTCATCTTTTATATAGCATTTCTAGGAATGCATGAGCTACAGTATATAAAGTTAATTCCTATCAGAGGAATAAGGAATGTCCTTACCATTTGAAAGTTTAGCCAACTATGATTAACAGTACTAGAATGAACTAGTACAATCACCAGTGATGAACGTCACTCCACAATTTGACTTCTGAAATTACTGGCCAACAAGGGTAATTAGGCACAAACTTTACAGCCAATAAAAATTAGATGAATCTGTCCAGCTGATGCTGGAGCATCTATTGCATAAAAATAAGACTAAGAATTCTTAAAAAAGGGAATTAATTCCCACACACACTTCACTCCAATTTAAAAATGTATCTTTCTATCCAGACTGTCAGCCCTCATCCTCAGGAATGGAGAGAAGTCAGACGTATCTTCTGTATCACAGTATTAAGAATTCCATACAACTCTGTATCTTAATCTATAAGATGCTCATGCCTGAGGCGGGTGGGGGGGGGGGTCTTGTGGCAAAGACTAACAGATTTATTTATCTCATGAGCTTTCGTGGGAGAAAATCCCACTTTGTCACATGCTTTGAAGAGGGGGAACTTTCAGAATGGGATGAAAATAAGTGCAGGGGAGTGTAAGACATGGGGATCAGGTCATACTGCAACAGCAAATCAGAGCATTTGTAAGGATTCAAACTCTAGGAAACAGCACATAGAGGGAAGGTGAAGTCAAATTACCTGTTATAATGTGAAAAGAATCCATAGTCACGATTCTGTCCTGCTTTCACACAATCTAATCTACATATTAGTTCAATTTCAGCTGTTTCTCTTTGAAGTCTTGATGTCCCACTGATTTTCATTTACCTGCTCATCCACTAACGTGATTTATGCCATCATGTGCCGGAAATGCCCCCACACCTTACACATTGGACAAACAGAACAGTCCCTACGCAGAAGAATAAATGTGCGCAAACCTGACATCAGAAACCAAAACACACATACACACACAAAAAAACAGTTGCTGAGTCCTTCCATCTTCCTAATCACGCCACTGATGATTTGTTAACGATGGTCCTCAAGAAAATCAATGGGGCATTAAGACTTCAAAGACAAAATTGAATTAATATGCAGATTAGATTGTGTGAAAGCAGGACTGTATTGTGACTATGGATTGTTTTCACATTATAACAGGTAATTTGACTTCACTCTCCCTCTATGTGCTGTTTCCCAGAGTTTGAATCTTTACAAATGCTCGGTTTGCTGTTGCCGTATGACCTGATCCTATGTCTTACCCTCCCCTGAATTTATTTTCATCCCATTCTAAGTTCCACCTCTTCAAAGCATCTGACGAAGTGGTATTTTCTCCCACGAAAGCTCATGCAATAAATAAATCTGTTAAGTCTTTAAGTGCCACAAGACTCATTGCTTTTTTTGCTTTACTAGACTAACATGACTGCCATTTGGAATATAGTAATTACAGTAGCGCTGGCCTTCAGTGGCTAGAACTAGTGGACTCGATTTATTTCTCTTTATCCTCTAAATATGAGATGCATCCAAGCTCCTTCCTGCAATATCACAACCTCATTCTACAGAGATGTAGCATAATTCCAACACTGGAAGGAAGTATTATGGAATATACATTGACTAAAGTATAACAGAATGAGATAAAAGCTCATATATAAAGAACCAAAAAATAGTGGGGAAAGAAAGTATTAGGAAAAATCTCATCTTGAACCAAGGAGTCAGAAATACAAGAGAGAACAAAAAACAAATGACATATATGTACAGTTCATCTTCACCCAAAACCATTCAATCTGCCCGATTTTGTAATAACACAATTAAGTAGATGGCTACTGTTCCACAGGACAATTGTGTCTTGAAGAAAGAGAAAGCTACAATTAAACAAGGAATAAACATCTCAACTTCTCACACTAGTAGTTTATCTTGTAAGGCGCAAGCTGAAATTTTACTGTTTTGCTGAAGCCTATCCTGAACTGGCAATGTGAGTATCAACCAGAAAAAGGCCTACCAGGTAAGCTTCACTGTGCACCACTAACAAGAAAGAAAATTAGAGAAATATGGAGAAAACAGGCTCCAAAGTATATTTAAAAAAAAAACAAAACTAAAAATTCAAAAAGTCATTACATGTTCTAGCTAAATCTTCAACTGTTATAAAACACCTCCATCTCAGTGACGTCAACAGTTATGATAATTTACAAGAGTTGAGGGTCTGCCCTCTATTTTTAGTAGAAACTTTTGCATTCCTAAACTTTCAAAAATTACCCAGCATGAAGTAGCAGTCTCCAGGGTGAAGGGGTATGGCCAATCCAGGTGTTTTTATGTCCCATGCTACCTTCAGGCCCACATGCCAGTGAGCTGGGTTTCTCCTTTCCACATCATGTTCATTAGCTTTGCCACGTGCACAACCTTCAAAAAAAGAGGCAGGATTAGAACCATGCAATACAAAGAAGTTTTTCACACTGTAAATCCAACTATATATGGGGCTTATTCTCCACTGCTTGGTATCTCATGTCAATGGAAAGTGACTATAAAGTGGGTGTAAAATAATACTAAACCAAAATGTCTACATTAGGCACCAGGCAATGGAGAATCAGAGACAATAAGATTTTTTACAGTTCTGGGGTGTTTGGATCTAGGGGTTTGTTTACTACCCTTCAATTTTTATATAAACTATTAAAACTATAGTATCATTTCTACCATTATTAGAAAAGACAACTTACACCATACATGTATGAACAAATTCTATAAAAACTTTGAGACAAGGGTTTCAAAATTAGTTTACAAACAATTAAACTTGTTACATTAGTCCTAATTTTACCAAAGTATAAATTGCAGTTCAGCAATGTTCAAATAATTCCTAGGAAGACACACAGAAAGTTAGCAGAGTTGAAGAGAGACTCCTCATATCCTATCTGCCATCCTTTTTTCACATTATTAAACCACTCAAACATGTTAGGGAGTGCAACGGTCAATAATGATTCTATATAGTCTTCCGTATGGATGTCTTATCAAACAACATGCAACAAAAAAAAATATATTTGGAACTCAGCCTCTCAACTAGAACCATTTTCAGAGGTTTAGTGTAATGAAGTATTAAGAAATAGATACAGTCTGTATTTAAAACAAGTTCCAAAGGGGTAGTCATATAAGTCTAGTTCAGGCAAAAACAAACAAGGAGTCCAGTAGCACTTAAAGACTAACAAATTTATTTATCACATGAGCTTTAGTGGGAGAAAATCCCACTTTGTCAGATGCTTTGAAGATGGGGGAATTTACAGAATGGGAAGCAAATAAATGCAAAGAAGTGTAAGTCCAAGCATATGAATCATAACAACTGCTTTGATTTGCTGTTAGAGTGTGACCCAATCCCATGACTTAAACTTTCCTGCATTTATCTTCCTCCAGTTCTGTAAGCTCCCCCATCTTCAAAGAATCTGTCTGACAAAGTGGGATTTCCTCCCACAAAAGCTCATGTGATAAATAAATTTGTTAGTCTTTAAGTGCCATGGGGCTCCATGCTAGGTTTAATTATAATGTATTTGGAAGCTATAAAGTAAGTTTAATGGTTGATGTAACAGCATTTTTTAGGGGGAGGATGTAGCTTTTAAAGAGCAGCTGGTACTGAACTACTGTCACTAGGTACCAATAATCAATAATTGTATGTTGTATGCCTAATTTCTAAAGAATCAACAATTATTAGCTGAACATTTCCATTTCACTGCCATACAAATTTAATGCAACAAGTTTTGTAGACTTTAACCTTAATTATTTTTAGAACAAACACTTGAAAAAAGATTTATAACTTTCATTATTCTGCACACACAAACTGAGAAGTGTTGACCTCATGCCTTCAGAACATTTAAAGTCATTCATCACATGTGCTACTACAGTGTTTGTTTAGTTTGAGGAAGGCTTAATATAGTTAATGACGTCTTAATTTTCCAAGTGATTTAAATTTTGCTTAAGTTCTGGAAAAGAAGTAAATATCTCACAGCCCAAACCTGAGGTTCTCATTTATTCAGACAATACTCCTATTATTAGATCAACCCCACAACACTGCCCCTCACTATTGTTGTTCTCATTCTTCCCACTGAAGCTTTGTCTCAGGATCAGTGGACAGCTCTAGGCTGTTCCGCCAAGGAGCACACAAATGAGAAAACAAGAGCTGGCAAATACTCTGAGAAAAATCAATACTAAAGTCTTTCAGGGGCTTTCATATTTTCTGCCCTGTTCAGATAAATCGTAACTTAATTTAAGAAAAAATGCTTTCTGAAAACTGCAAATAGGATGGCTTTCAAGGCATTTTTAATGCAATACATCATGGATATTATAAAAAGAGGTAACCTTTGTGGGTTAACTCTGCCTGTTATGCTGCTTTCCCATTCACTTTGGCAGCAGCACTGTTCACAATATGGCACCAATAAAATATAGAACTACAATCAGAGACAGCAATTTCAATCAAAGTTTCCTGGAGTCTCCTCATAAATCCAGCACCTTTGGAATGTGCTCGTTAAAATGACTTACTTTTTTGCAGCTTGATAAAATTTTTATTGCTTAAGTACAGAGTTCAAATGTAGCTCTCAGACTCTCTTTCCCTACATTCCCAATGAGTACACCTTCTAATTATCTGCAGCAATTGAAACTTATTAGTCTTACTATGTTATTTTGCAAACAAATGGAAGCAAGCTGCTACTTGCTTCTGTCAGCTATGCCAAAGTGATTAAAAAGGAGAAGCAGCAGCTTCTCATCTTTTGTGGCATATCCATAGGGTGGCTGGCAAAATTTATATATAGGGAGAAGTTGCTATAAAATCTTACTGTCAGCTCCAGCAGCAATGAGTCCATACAGTTGTTTAGAAAAGCATGATTTTGGCTTAAGTTAAAATATTTGGATGTTTCATGTTCTGCAAGTACTATAATAATAAGGGTCTTGCATATACATAGCATTTTAATACAAATAGATTTTAAATAGATTTATTTATTTTGGAACAAACGATACAGAAATTGCCAAATTTAGTGGTACTTCAAAACAAAGTAATAGTCCCATTGATATTGAGTTCTGCTCAATAAAAAATTGCTGAAACTGCCCTCCAGGAACTAGTTTCTCACATCCAAAATGAAATGTTGCAACTATGTAACATGGTTAAGGAACACTGCTCAACAGTTTGAACAGGCAGTAAAGAGTACTGTACCCAACCATAATAAAAGTGGGAGTTGCCATAAAACACAAGAATTGGAGAAGAATTTGTTAAGGACACCAGGCTTGATGTCCCAGTTTGGTATTTCAGAGGCATTCTGAACCCCAGAATCATGAACCTGCCCGTCACAACTTGCCCAGAGCTGTGCAATGAGCTCCCTTCTAGTCCCTCAACAGCTAAATAAAGTTCAGTTCAAAAACTGGCAACCCAAATCTTTAAGCCCCAGAACAAATAGCCAGTTTGTCACATTGCTTCAAATGAAGGTACAGTGGGTGGTTAGGCCCTGACCTGGGCCTAGGGTTCTAGGTTAGGCAGGAGGAAACATCTCTCCTGTCCCAAATGTATTCAGAACTCCTCCACAGAAGCTGCAAGCAAGTCTTTTTATCTCTCCTGGTGGTCCCTGATTGGCTACTGACTCTTCCTGGCCCTTTTCAACTCTGGAGGGCCATGTCTGTTTTCTTTTGCCAATATGGTAAACAGCGCTTAGAGATCTGAAATGAGAGGGGGTTTTTTCAGCAGGATCTGTTATGGTAGCAACACCCTCAGCAGGCTGGTTCACATCATATCACACAGCCCACGTGATACTCTGAGGGGAACTTTGTCAGTTTGGGCCAAAGTCTTATAAGAATAGTTTGACAGATTTTAGCATTTTCAAATCTTTTAGCCCCAAACTGGAATGCCAAACCTCATCCCAAATTGAATCTTAAATCATATCCCAACTTCTTGTCCCATTTCCTAATTTCTGCCAGCTTTATGCAGAAAAATAAGATTGCGCAATATTTGGTTTTGCTGTTAACCCCCACTAACAGCTCTCTCACAAAGGCAGAAGAAGCATTATACTTGTCAGAATTTATTTCAGTATTTAAGTTATGCTTGTCAGAGATTTTAACCAATTTGTACAATGTTTCATGAAATATACAAAGTGGGATCAATGTCAAAAAAATATCAAACACTTCCGGTTTCACCATCACCCACCATACCCATTAAACTCACTTTCCCACACAAAGGCCAGGAATAAAGATTAGCTTTGCAATATGAATTAAAGGTCAACAAATCCAGCCCCTGGAGGACCAATGTCAATAGTGAGGTCCAGAATAAAGGCTTTTTTTTTTTTTTAAATAGAAAAAGGGCAGTGCACCCCTCCAGCAACTATACCAAAAGTGAAAGTGCTTCCACACAAGTACAGATGCATGAGGAGAGAGACTGTCTCAAAGATAGTTTGGAATAAAACCATATAGAACTACACTGCACAACATAAATTGGTCTCAGAAATTAACTGCAAGCAGTGACAGCTCATATAACACCCTAAATGAAAATCCACACTTAACAAGTGGGTAGTTTTATTTTTCACTACCTGAAGGTTCAGTCTTGTGGCACTTTTAAAGACTAACAAATATATTTTTAGCATGCGCTTTCATGGGCAAAGTTCATTCTGCCGTTTGACACAGTGGAACTTTGTCGTGGAATCACGGAAAAGTATATTTGTTAGTATTTTAAGTGCCTGAGGACTCCTTGTTTGTTTTGCTAGACTACCATGGCTTACCCCTTTGGAACTTTTCAAGCTACAGTGGTGGAGATATGGGATAGCCCCCTAAACACCACACTATAATAATCCAGTCTGGAGGTCACAAAAATATATATTTCTGTGGTTTTCACTGTGATCAAAAAAAATCTTCATAGTTAGAGACTGTAGTCCAACTGACCTAACTTGGACTGTGACTTCCCACACTGGTTCTCTAACCATTTTAAAAAATTCTCTAAAAACACTATATTGGTAATAACAAGGGTGTTGTTTAAACTTTCAGTTCCAGCTGTGATTTGTATAAGCAGAATTCAAGGGATTTGCTGCACCTGCTTTTTATCAGTTTGTCCTTTGAACAGAAATTGCCATTTTCTCTCAACAGTGGGTATCTGAGCATATCAAGAACAAAAGTACTTAAGAAAAACCAGAAGAATTTGGGACAATTCTCTCATCTCTAAATTGATGAAGAAGAGAAATCTTATTGATATGAACAGTGATGGTAGTGAGTAAAACACAGTTCAATTCAGATCAACAAGATTTAGTATTAACATTATGAAGAGCAACTATTAACTTAACCTGATCTCCAAGTTTATCATTTCCATACACTGCAGTTAACTTGTTAAAAAATACAGAGAAACTGCACTAATCCTACCTCAGAGAATTACCTCTAGGTGGTTAACATCTACACGTAATGACCAACTTCTACTAATTGTGCGTAATTGTGCAATTCACAAACAGAAATGAGCATTTGGACTATATATTCAGTGCCAGAGATCGAGGAAATATTTTTTACGTATCTATATATTTGCCAGAGTCAGTATCTAGAACATATTACTTATGTTAGAAACAATTGAAGATAACTCTTCCTATGTTGTACAAATAAATTATTCAGTGGCTTGGGTCCATGAAACAGCCAATAGGTATTAGTGGTCAATTATTCCCAGAGGGGTAGCCATGTTAGTATGTGTACAGCAAAATAACGAGAGTCCTCGGGCACCTTAAAAACTAACATTTCTTTGGGCATAAGCTTTTGTGGGCTCCATCCTGCATCTGATGAAGTGGGTTGGAGCCCCACAAAAGCTTATGCCCAAAGAAATCTGTTAGTGTTTAAGGTGCCACAAAACTCTCATTTTTGCTGATCAATTGTAAATCTTTAGAGTAATTGCAACTGTTAATTCCTACCTCTACTACTACTACTACTAATAATAATCACAAAATGGTCAGTGTTGAATCTCAGGTTTTTTTTCCCAATTATTATAGAAATGGCAGGGAAGCTACTAAGTTTAGCAAAGAGCTGCTGCTTCTAAAAACCATGAAAAACACAAATTATACTTTATGAAAATAAAAAAATTATGGTTCCTTCAAAATTAGTCATTATTGCAGTTAATCACTGGTTTTGTTAAACTGTTAAACATTAACCTGTCAGCTAACAGATCCAGTTGCTTATTTCTTAAAGAGATTTACACAGTGAGCAGGCTTTATAGGGCAGTAGGCCAAACAAAATACAGCAAAGTGTCCAGAACAAAACTATTTCTTCAAACTCTAAATCAGCCTGTGAAAAGCCCTAGGTATGTGGAAGACAGTAAATGAAGGCCTTTCCGTAAAAAGAAGGGAGGACTCACTGGCCTAGAGCAGTGGTTCCCAACCTTTTCAGTCACACGGCACACTTCAATGAGACAAAAAATTCTATGGCACACCCACTTTTTTCAGCTGATTGCTCATAAATACCACTTTTACTTACCGGTACATATACTATGGTTATGGTCTTAGTAGAAAGGTTTGCAACATAGCGCATACAACAAGCTAAAGAAGGATCAAATGTATTAATGTTTCAAATTCACTGGAAAAAAAATGCATCATCTCAATTTTACCCTCGGGCCACCTGCTTTTAGGATGTTTATGTTTTAAAATCGAAAGACCGATACCTCCCTTTTAATTTGATTATTGATTTTTATGAGTTTTTTGAGTTGTAATTTTGGTTAGACAGAATATTGCTTAAAATGAAACAATTTTGGTTTTACATTGATTTTCATTACCTTTGTATAAAATTTCATGGCACACTTGAACAGTTCTCATGGCACACCAGTGTGCTGCAGCATGCAGGTTGAAAAACACTGGCCTAAAGGACCAATGTGGGCACAGTACAATGTTTCCCAACCAGTGTGCCATGGTGTGCCCTCAGGCCTCTGAATATTCTGAAAAGCTACTCAGAGTTCTGGATTGGCTCATGAATATTCATTAGTTCATTTGGACACTATATAGTGGTATGCCTCACAATAATCCATGATATCGAGGTGTGCCATGGAAGAGAAAAGGTTGGGAACTACTGGCCTGGAGGAGAGGCCTCCTTGCAAAGCACACACTTTCTTGAGTTGGTTGGTTGTTTAAACTATAATCATTTCTGGTAGCAGGATACTGAATCAGGAATATGGCCCTTATTGTGCCTGCATTTTGGAAAGCCACATCAACTTTTTAACAGAGTGAAAAGGAAATTACTAAGTCATGTTCATTATATTAATGCTCACATGTGATGGAAGCACAGGAGAGAATCTTTTTGGTGTAGCCAACCCTGGACCCTAGGCACAGAGATGGTTGAAACTCAGAAGTCCCATTACACAGAAAATTCTGAACATCTGGGGGAAAAAATCATTTTCAGTTTGGAAATTTCATGCTGTGTGGGAATTCCTGTAAAAAATATTTTGAAAAGTTGAAACATTTTGTTTTGATTTTGGCAGGCTTTTTGTTTTTACATTATATTAACAATTTATATTTTAACGTAAATTTAGTTTTATTCTTATCTTACTTTTGTATTTGTTGTCAACTGTCACTACTCCAATTCATACAGTGAAACATCTTATTTTGTTCTCAAAGTGTTACCTTTTCAACACTGATATGAAGCCCTTAGACCCCCTTGAACAAGGAAATAAGCTAAGCACTCTATTAAATAAAATAGCAGATATTTTTAATATCCTTATGTTAGCCTGGAATCGTTTTTCTAGAATATTAAAAGCAGCTGCTACTCTCATTAATACTGATCAAAGATCAAACTATTTCATTGTAGCATTGAACAAAAGATACTTTGAACACGAAGTTTTACTTTACTAATTAGAATAGCAGATTTTAATAATTCAGAAAATGAAATAGAAAAATTAAGTGTGATATATTAAAGATAACAAATTATACACTTTTAAAGTATTACACAGAAATTTAAATTGAATTTAAAATAAAAAGCCAGGTAAGCGACTCAGCTCTGGGAGCTGGGCAGCTGACACTCTGCCTCCCAGGACAACCTGTTGGTGTACAGCCAGGAGCCCGGGTGCCCTGGTTTGTCAGCTGCCTGCCAGGTAGGCTGCTAAGGAGCTGGGATTGAACAAGAAACCTGTCTAGCTTCAGTCAGAATTTCAACAGATTCAACACATTCCTGTGGAATGTTTCAAATCTGTAGAATAAGCATTTTCTGATGGAAAACTGTTCCATCAGAGAACTTCCAACAGCTCTACTCTAGATATAGCTTTCATTCTTTTAGTAAATACACACCAAACATTAGCAAACACAATCAGGCTTGTACTTAATAAAATGTGAACTGGTTTTAAATAAGCAATATTGACATATAATGCAGTAGATTCTGTTTAGTAGACTGAGAACTGGAATGCAGTCAGGAGATAATGTTCCATTAAAAGATCTTCCATAACGATATGTGATCTTTGTCAGTCTACCCCTTAGTTCTGTACCATAGAGATGGTAATACTTGCCCACTGAAGCAAATTGCTGAAATCTACAAATGGAAAGTATTACAGATATGCAAAGTATTATCATACTATTAATACAGACACACTTGTCCAGAATTTTCACTGCTCACAACTGTCAGCTGTTGAAAACTATAACTAGGAAAATTAGAGGCACCAAACAGGAACAGCTCTTTTAAGTTGTCCAATATCTTTTAGACAACCAGAGCTTCTTGGATGGTGAAGTGGAAGACTGCACCTAGTCAACATTAATTGATAATATTATTTTCTGCTTAATTAACCTTCTAAGAGTAGTAACTGTTTTTAAAAATTTACCCAATTTCCTTGGATTTGTGAAATAAAATCTGTGGGTTGCTCCTGCATACTATGTAGCTCTACTGCAAGGAAATACCATAAAACTATTAAACTGTACTTAGTAAATCTGGATAGAAAGAAACTTGCTTAACAGTCTAAGGTTATCACATGCCGGGGCACCAACACTCCATTTTCTGCAAGGTACGAAGTGCCTCCTGGGTGCAGAGAGTACCCTTAACACCCACTGAAATCACTGGAAAAAAGTGGTGCTTGGCATCTATCAGGAAATATTCAGCACTCTGCAGAATCAGGCCCCAGTTTAGTAAAATCTCCTTCTTTTTATTTTATATCTATTGATATAGATAAATAGAACATCCTTGCCTTTTGCATACTGTCACCAGTAAAATTATACTTAAATTTCCAGGTCTTGCCAAGTTCCGAAGGGGAAGCTGTGTTAGTCTAGTCTAGTTTTGCCAAGAAAATGATCATTATTAACATGTGTCAAAGGCAGGCTTTGAGTCTCATTAGAGAAGAAAATGTACAACTTCAAATCTGAAGTAATCTTAACACTTTTAATGAGCAGAATGATAAAATCATTGGTATGTTCATGAAAATGGCTGATATTTGGAAGTTTTTTCATCACTACTTTTAAATCCTTTAATGAGTTTTTAAATTATAACCTGAGTCTGTTAAAAATGTGTGAACTGTATAAAAGGCAATGATTTTCTCCTAAAATGGCTGCTTCAAACCAACTGAATATGTGCTAACATTCTATATTACACTAAGCACAGATTTTTTTTTTTTGTTTAAAAAAAAGAGTCTGTTTTCTACCAAGGAACTCTTTTGTATTCTAACCGACACCTTGGTTTGGGCTTTGTAGAGTTTTTAAAACATGGGATGGTCTTACTCACCCTACGTGCTGCACTCTGTGTAGACATCATTGGGTAAGCTAAGAAGCCAGAGGCAGCTTTTAACTAAAAAATAAAGTCAAGACTTTTCTCCTTATAGTTAAGTCTAATATTGCTGAATTTAAAGGGCCTAGTTTTCCCTTCCACCTCCATGCACAGGATTACAGTAAGATTAAGAGTACTTTATGGGAGAGCATGAACACTCCTCATTCACCTCATGGCTGTGGTTCACTTATTTTAAATGGGTGTTTCCTCAACAACCCAACATAATGTTAATAGCAAATATAAACTTACCAGACATATAACTACTGTACATAGTATAAGTATATACATAGTATAAGTATATAACATATACAACTGGGGAAAAATTTGGAGCCATACTTTTATAAATAAATCAGTTTGCTTACATAACTGAGACAAAGCATCCTTATAAACATGGTCCAGTAAGGATACTTTCATAAGCAGTATGTGAAGTCTGAAAACAAAAACAACTCTGTTATGATGTAAATGTTGTAAATGTTATATAATAAGATGAACTACAGTATAGGATTTAACATGAAATTAAAAAAAAAACCCACATTAAAAACTGTGTGCGCGCACGCGCGTGTGTGCGTACTATAGTCCTGATCCAAAACCCAGTGAAGCCAATGTGAGTCTTCCTACACTGCAAAGGTTATAGCAAGGGCTATAGTTTCAGAGTTTCTAATTATTAACTTGCAGTGGATCATTTACTTGGGGGGAAAAAAAACATGTAGTTAGATGGCCACATTCTATCATTTGTGCCTGCAAGAGTGGAAGCCATTTTTAAAAAAAGTCTCTCTCTCTCTCTCTCACACACACACACACACACACACACAGTTTTTAACAGAGGACAAAAAGGCAAAACATTTTAAACCATGAGAAATGGAATTTTAATTCAATCACTCTAGAACAGTATGTTTTTCACATAATTCACATTACATTTGAATAAATTTTTATAAGAAGAGCCTGTCTGAAGTGACATAATACATTTCCAGTGGAGAGCCCAATAGACATCCCAGCCTTTCTTTTACCTACAACAGCACTCTTAAGTTCCACAACACAGTATATGCATTAGCAATGTAACACTGTAGCAGGTCTGGGCAAGAATTTATATTTCTCTGTAAACGTAGGAATACCTTTAATATAAAGCCAAACCAACATGTTCTTTGCAAAGAAAGGACATTAGTAAAATCAACGTGAAGCAGAGCAAGTCCATATTTGACAAATCAATCTATTAAAGAAAGTTATGTCAGCTACAATAAAATATGTTACAGATGAGAAATATGCACCTGTGTGAACCTGAAGTAGAGATCTGACAGATTTTGTTGTCTCAGCTCTTTATCAGTAAGTTAATTATACCAACTTTTCAATTCACTTAAAGGTACTATACTTAGGACCAGCTGGAGTAAACATAGGTGTATTTCACTTGGTAAAGAAAGAGAGAAGTAACAGTAGTGCTCACACATGAAAAGATAATATTATTTACTATAATATATTCAGAAACAAGGGGCAAATTTAAGGTAAGAGGCAGTTGTGTATATGGATGCTTACACAGGAAAACAAAGCTGCAGTGCATTAAAACATTTAGATCAGTTGCCAAATCATTTTGTGTGACCTCTCCACTACTCACCTTCACCTTCACTGCTGTAACTGTACACAGCTACTGTTGACCTGTCGACAAGATTCTCATCATGGTGCCAGCTCACTGCCATATTCCCCATTCCAAAGTAAGGCTCTTGTTTCAAGTATGGCATTTGTTGTGGATCCATATAATTTAATAGCGTTAGGTTATAAGATGCTCTATGCTTCAGATTGGTGCAGTCATTCCTTGGTATGTAAAAACTGCTTTGATCTTCTATGAGGGACCCTTTTCCCTTAATAAAAGTAGCAAAATCTTGTTCTCTGACTGTGACAGCAGTATCTTCAGTTTCTTTGGTAGCAGAAAAATTCTGTTCTTGCAAAGCCTGTACTGCTTCTATATTCAAATAGTCATTAAGTTTGATTAAAGCTTCACAAGCAGCAAATATTTCAGGGTTGCAATAATTTATTTTGTAACCCTCCATAGGCCACGGAACTGTAAATAGTCTTGTGTTTAAGTATTTGTAAGTGCATCCTGGGTTGCCAATTAATATACGAGATACTGGTGTAAGAAAATCTTTTCCTTTGATCCGAACAAGATCTTGGAAGAAACAATCATGTTTTTGCAAGGTCAAAAAGGCTTCCTGAACTATCTTATGAAGTTCTTTGGGTATCTTATCAGCTTTCTTGAGGATGAGTTTGGAATATTTGGTCTTCCACTAAGAACAAAAACAAACTAACTGTTACTTTTGAACATATTTCAAATATCCAGGTGTGTATTTTTAAGGTTATGCTCATATTCACAAATGAAATATATCTAGACTGCTTTGCAATGAGGAAGACATAGCACTCTGCCTTTTTTTTTTTTTAATACTTTAACATTATGAGATACCTTAGAAAACATACAAACAGTGTTACTGAAATGTAGTAGACCTGCTGCACAAGCACAAAAGTAGAGCAAAAGGAAATTTTGGACAATGACCACCACCAGGGCAACCCCCTATTTTTAAGGAAAGGGCCACAGAGTAATCTTTAGTTCTTAAAATGTCACCTAAAACCACCACCACACAAACACACAAAACTCTGCACTGAACATGTTAACTTACTTTGGAAGTACAAAGGCCCCAAGCTGATCCTGCTAAGATTTAAAGTTAGGGCTCTAGCTCACTAGCATCTCCTTTGATCATGACTACTTGTTACAACTGGTAAGGAAGTCATGTAGTAGACAGAATACTGGCAAACTGGATCAGTTCTGATATTGATGTCAGGACACTTATACTCCAGCTTACTAGGAGGAGGAAAGCAACTCTGGAAAAATGGGCAAGGAGGCGAATGGGTGACTACAGCTGTGTGGTGCAAGTACTTAATGGCGATGCTGGCAAAGCTTTTTAGCTGTCTGTAGTAACATTACTCTCTTACATACTTTTTGCAAAACTTTTATTAAGGTGACAGGAGTTTGTGAAAGGTACTGGGCTGACAGCCCCATTTCCCTGTTCAGTTATGGCATATTTATGCCATTTATTATTTTGACCTCCTCTGTTTTAGAGATGTTAATAAGCACAAACACAGAAGCATCACCTTTCCCATTATGTTTTTATGGGTCAAGCTCTGTGGTTAAGATCTATTTGTCATACAGGAGTGTCTAGAGGAGTGGCGGGCAGACTTTTAGCTCTAAGGGTCACATCTGCCTCTAGATGGGCTGGAGCGGGGTGCGGCCATGAGGGTGAACAGCCGCTGGACTCCAATCAGGGAACTGCTGCGCGCCAGGGAGGGCACCACTGCTGCACACAGTGAGAGGGAGCAGGGCGAGGGTGAGGGAGCAGCTGCCACACTTCCCCAGGGCATCGCTGTGACAGACATTGGGAGAGGGGTGTGGTTGGGAGTGGGGAAGCAACTGCTGTGCTCTAGCCAGGTCCAGCTAGAGGGCCTAAAAGAAAGGCTCTTGTGGGCCAGATGACTGTAGTTTGCCCACCCCTGGTCTAGAGCCAGGCAGTAGTGAAACTGCTAGGGCAGCTGATGTTACATACTGCGTCCGATGGATCATTTGAACTACATTCCTCCCAACACACAGACGCATATTATACCACTAGATAACAGCACTTCCAAGAGGTTGAAGTTTGGATTTGTCTTCAGCCAATTCAGTGCAGTTAAAGGATCTATGGCACAAGACCTGCAATAATTTGTGCTGTACATTTCCAATGTGTTTCTATTTCTCCCTTGGTTTGGTTACCTTCTAACTCTAATACTCCAAAAGCTCTTTTAACAGGTAAATTAGTATTTATACCATTCTGGTGAATGTGTACCAATGCTTCCAGAGACTGCATAGATAGGATTCATTAAGTATGTATTACCAACAAATAACTGATTAAGTACATCAGTTGGGCACCAACCCATATGGAATGAAGTCAAGATCAGTAATACGTTTATATGTATATAGCTGATGCTTTAAAAAGGAGCAATTTCAAAAGCCAAAGACAATTACGCACCAAATCAACTGGAAGAAAGAATTTGACTAAAATAATAATGATGATGATAGTAATAATAATCCATAGCTTTTCATCAGTAGGCCTTTAATCACTTTACAAAGGAGTTCAGTATCATTACCCTTATATTATAGAAAAGGAAACTGAGAAACAGAATGGTGAAATGTCTTGCCCAAAATTACCCAGCAGGCAAGTGGGAATCCTCTCTTGAGTCCCAGTTCAGTGCTCTGTCCCAAGTAGGCCACACTGTCAATAATTTCATGGTAAGTGGAAACAAAAAAAACTTTATTAGAGGCTTCAAAAAAGAGAGACTACTACACTGTTTAAAAAACAAAATCTGGATTAGGGGAGATGTGAAAATAACTACAAACAATTAAAATTATTTTACATCATGGACAAATGAAAAAAAGGAATTTGATAGGAATGAACATAAGTCAGAAATTTAAAATTGTAGAAAATTGATTCAGGAAGCAAAAAGACAAGAACCAATCAAAGACCAGCAGAGTTAAGGTCAGTAAGAAGTCCTTTCTGAATATTAGGAACAAAGAAATTCTAACAAGAATACTAACCCATTGCTAAACAAAAATTATAGCATTGTTTGTAAGAATGAATAAAAAGCAGAAGCAGCATCCAATAAATATTTTTGGTCTGTATTTGGTAAAAAGCCATGTGATATATTTATATCACAATGATAATAAAACACTTTCTATTCCACTAGTATCTCGGAAAAATGTTAAACAGACATATTTAAATCATCAGGTCTACTTAATTTCCATCCAAGAATTTTTAAAGAGCTGTCTGAGGAGCTCTCTGAGCCACTAATGTTGATTTTCAATAAGCTGTGGAACACTGGGGGAGTGCCAGAGAACTGGAAAAAAATGGATATTGCAATATTTTAAAAGTATAAATGGAATGACCTTGGGAAATGATATGCCTGATCACCTGACATCAGAACTAGAACAATATAAATTTAATATGGCACACATTAAAACAATTAACAACTGTCTGATAAGCTTCAAAATTGAATGGTAAAAGTGGAATCATTATCAAAAGGCTTTGTTTTTAGTGGAGTTCTTCTGAGATTAGTTCATGGGCTACACTTTTTAATGCTTTTATCAATGACCTGAAAAAATAAAATTATTTTCTGATAAAGTTTGCAGATCTCATGAAAATTGGGGGGCGTGGTAAATAATGAAGACAGGTCATTGATACACATCTATCTGCAATGCTTGGTACGTTGAACATAGGCTAACAATATGTGTTTCAGTACCGTTAAACATAAATTCATGTATCTATGAACAAAGAATTCACATCATGCTTGTGGAATTTATCCTGGGAAAGGAGGACTCTGCCAATTAATTTCAATTTTCACCACAGGAGAAGAATACAGTGTGTGAGTCTTAATCTTGAAAGTTATCAATCCAATGCACTAATAATTGAACTGACTCTTGAAAGAATGTGGTTATACCTCCATCTTGATTTTTTTTTCCTTTTATACATCTAGGAGGCACAAATCAGCAGATTATTATTAAAGAACAAACAATATATCACATTTTAAATGGACTCTTCTATAATATTTAGGAGCTTCAAACAAGGGAAAGTACATGATTACTTCTTAAAGGAATACTATTTTATTTAGATTTACATGAAGAGGCATCCACTCAAGCTATGAGCAGTTTTATATAAATTAACTTTCACAATACATAATTGGCTGCTGATCCTATTCTAAAGGAAAAGATACAAATATCCATATCTAACATGACAATAAAATAATATCCGCTTCATAGCAGCTCACTCCTATCCAAATCCCTGGGAGGAAAAAAAATGGACCTTGACATTGCTGCAGTTGGCACTTCTAAAGACTAATGAATTTATTTATTGTATGAGCACCACAGCACAAGCTCTATCTAAGGATTAGAACCACACTGTGAAAAAGGTTTGTGGATCCCCATTACAGAGTGAGTTCTAGTCCATATTATCTACATATTTTATTTTGTTGAAAATAAAAACTAAAGCCCAAAAACTATAGCCCCAGTGTGAGATATATCTGGAGCTGAGACAATTGCTGAGCATCATAGTGGAAAACTGCTAGCTGTAACAGATAATGCACAAAATACAGTACTAGTACAGCTAGACTAGGTAACATTTAAAAATATTCCTATCAGAAATTGTAACATTATAACACACACATAACTAACCAGAGGAAATAATACAGTAAAAATCAGCAGCAGCGCTATTTTTTTTTTTCTGTGCAAAAAATTGCAATGCATTCTTTAAAACACTCTGGGATTCCTAGTCTTTTTTACTGAAAATAGATTGTAGATCTGACATATACCATGCTTACCTAAAGAAAAGTGACTGTGAAGTATTTAAGGCCTGTGTACTAATTAACTGTTACCCTAGGACTGTAAAAGTCTAAAGACACCTATCAGAATGACGCTACGAAAGTACATAAGCAACATGGGATATTTCTTTAAGTGAAAGGATTTTTGTTAATGTTACTGACCTGTTCCAGCCTTGTTCAGTCTACAAACTAGGGCTGTTTGAATGAACACATCTAGTGGGAAAATCTGGTAGAGGCTTTCATCAACAGCCTACATTTTTTGCACGTACATACAAAGTTTTAAACACTAAAGAATGACTGTAAAGGCTGGTGATTGTTCCTCAGTGCAATGTATGTGCTCAGTCTCTCTTTTCCTTTGCATTTTCTTTATATTCTGCTCTAAGTTATGGTCCTAATTAGATTAGTTACAGCCTTCATACCTAGCTTTGATGTTTCTCATTCTGACAATTTAACCCTACTCAGCCTTGGACAGAGGCTGCCAGCTTACTTAACAATGGTCTGACTCTGTACCACAAAGAAAGGGAAGCAACTGGGTCTATCTTTATTTTACTATTTTTGAGACAGAATATCAAATCTTTATTTTAGCCTAATTTCCTGCTCACCTAATGAAAGAGCCACTGCTTTCTGCCTGAACCCATGATGATCACACTTTTCCATCACCTAACCATAAAGACGCAAGTCAGAAACCTATTCATTACCTAACTATATTTCCATTTTCCATCTCTCCAAGTTTAAACAGTGACACTTGGTTTTGTAATATGCTATTATGCTTAAATTAATAGAGAGAAGATTTTGTAAATCATGTGTTAAGAAGTTGAAGTAGAAAGCAAAGAACCCTATATTAGCAATAATAATGGGGTGCATTAAATGTCAGCTAACAGATTAATAAATCATGACATTATTAGGAGAAGCATTAATACCAATTTAATATTTTGTATGCTAAAGGAGTCACAAGACTATTAACAAAAATTCCTAAGGAATTATTTTTTAAAAAACCTGTTTCAGTGGGAACTGCAGATGCTCAGCAGCTCTAACAATGAGAACATTTAATTGCCTTATTTTAGACACCAAAGTTTGACAATATTGGCCAGTATCTTGTAAGCAGCACCTAGGAATTCAACTATTCCTCAATTGCAGAACTATGCTATAGAACTCAAGCTCTGATTTAAAAAAAAAAAATAAACCTTCAAAATGTGATACAAGGGTAAACTGGAGTCGTGTCTTCCTGAAGTTGCATAGAAGAGGCTGAACAACACCTTTAAGAGGTATCATCTGCTCCACTGATCTCCATTAGAGCTCCCAGGGACTGAGACTGCACAATTTTCACAATTTGGCTTTATCAAAGATGCAACATATGGAATTTCCTAGTTTGTTGGATCCAGTCATCTAACATTTTGTTTTTAATCTACTTGTTCTGCTGGGACCAGCCTGCAAGTGCCTCTTGTTCCCCAGATTATCCCACTAAGGTAAATAAATTAGATTACAGTACATGGCCTTTGCATCATTCTACCAAGCAGGCAACAAGGAGTTGAGTTACTGGAACAAATATCCAACTTGTAATCAGACAGTGGAGGACAAAAGGTCCAAGATGGTGAGAACACAGTGGCAACCAAGACCCAAAGAGCTGAAAAGATGAACATTTCCTCTCTTTCCTGGCACATATGGGATAGAAAACTCTGAGCTAGGCCACATGCCTGCTAGCACTCAGGAACTGCCTGAAGAATATAGTAGAAAACATTCAACATTAATAAATAATAACTGAAAATAATTATTTTTATGCAAATGACTATCTCATCTTTAAGCCATATTTGTGTTTATATATTTGGGAGCATAAGGATGGGAATGAAGGCTATTTCATGGACCTAAAATATTTTAATGTAACAACAGAATCTAGGGGTGTTTGCTGCAGGATTTAAGAGTTCTTGCCAGAGATTCTGATCCTATTGTGCATGGATATATAGGACTCTGAATACAAATAATGCTAGAGAAAAAATTAATGCTTTAGTGGTTCACTTGTGCAGCACCACCGCAAGTTTTATTTGCGAAATGTTAATATAAGAGAAGCCCACATTAAGCTTTTATATTAAATCAATTGCTAAATCATAAGCACTATTATGACACATTTAGGAAGGCGCTGTATATTTTAATACAAATTTTCCAACACCAGTGATCTACTGAAGTTGTTACATGAATTGCATGAGTAAAGTTTCAAGCAAAAGAAATAGCACAAAGAGGAGGAAATTAAACAAGATGCTGCAAAATAATCAGAAGTCTGAAAATACATATCTGAGACGAAGTTTGCAGAGGTTATTAAAAGGCAACAACACTTCACTGTCCTGTTAAACATGGAAGTAATGTTTTCTGCATTTCAGTGCCAGCCAAATTAGAAGCACTTCACCTTTGGCTTGTGCACTAAGATTACAAGCTTAAAAACTCTTTTATCAATATTTCTTATATGACATCTTAAATGGTCTGCCTTAAAAAGCACACACTGGTATCTCAGAAGAAAACGGAAAGTGGAAACACATTTCAAACATATCATCTGAAAATATTGTTTGGTATTCTTTAAATCTCCAACCAGCTGTCATGCTATGTCCTGCAGAAGGAAAGCATTAAGAGATCAGAAAACAGGGTAAACACTGAATTCATATTGAATAATATGTTGGTTAAAAGTGATTGTGTGTTGCACCCTGTAACTCTGACATAAAACGTTAAAGGTCAATTCATTATTGATGCTGCTTATGTGATCGATAACATCAAGAATGAACATGAACATTCTATGCATAATTCTTCATATGCATATTATGTAAACAGTATTTAAAAACTGGTGATGATGTAGAGTCTAACACATTTGTTTTCAAAAGACACCATGACCTCACCACTCAAGTAGCAGCTAGAGTTTAAAATTAGTGAATAGATCCCCAATAAGCAAATTGACACTTATACTGGAAGATGCTAAGTTTCATAAAGTTTCAAAGGTATTTCTGAAGTCCTCTGATTTCCTACTAGGACTTTTTTCTGTTGTTTTTCCTCACATGCTGTTCACAGCTTAGTTTCCAAAAAGGACACTGCTCCGAGAGGTTTGTGGTCCCATTCTAAAATCCTTGATCCAGCAAAATGGCCACTGAAAAGAGATCTCAAGGGGACTACTTTTTAAACCAGTGATTGCAGGATTGTGCTCAGAAAATATCTCCATACCTGTAGGTATGCAACAGCTTTTGAATCATACTCTGCCTAACCCTCCCAACATCATTTTTTCAAACTACATTACTCACAAGAGGGAGATCCTTAAGAGAGAACTGTCTTTTAAAACAAGGAAAGCCATACAAACTAATTTATAGTATATCATCATACGTTTCATTTCATTTGTTTTCTATAGAGCCTCTCTTCTTCCCATCTTGGTACTATGGAAATAATCTCAGTGGTAGGACAGTAACTTTGCCATCTACAGGTGCTACTTAAACAACAGTATAAATTTATACCATGATTATCAAATGAAAGGTGTTTGAGGTTTGTCACTACCACATATATTTGCAAATGCACGCGTACACAGACACAAATGATACAGGAGGCATATTTTATTTTATATTTTCATTGCAAATTTAGTGAATATAATCCTTCCAATGCTATAACAGTTCAGTTGTTATACCACCTCCTGGCAATCAGTGTTACCATTATTCACTTGGTCCTTGAGCCAATGCCTACTGATGTTAGCTATTATCTTTGAAAAATCATGGAAGATGGGTAGGGTCCCAGAGGACTGGAAAAGAGCAAATATAGTGCCCATCTACAGGAAAAGTAAATAAGAACAATCCAGGAAATTACAGGCCAGTCAGTTTAACCTCTGTACTGGGGGAAAAAATGGAACAGATAATTAAGGAGTCGATTTGCAAACATCTAGACAAGAATAAGTTGCTTAGGACTAGTCAGCATGGATGTGTCAAAAACAAATCATGTCAAAACTACTTGATAGCTTTCTATGATGTGGTAATGAGCCTTTTGGATAGAGAAGAAGTGGTAGATGTGGTATATCTAGACTTTAGTAAGGTATTTGATACAGTCTCACATCACATTCTTATTAATAAACTAGGGAGGTACAAACTAGATATAGCTACTATAAGATAGGTGAAAAACTGATAGGATAACCACTCCCAGAGAGTAGTTATCAATAGTTCACATTCAGGCTAGAAAGATATAACAAGCGGGGTGCTGCAGGGATCTGTCCTGCACCCAGTTTTGTTCAATATTATAAAGTTTGCAGATGATGCCAAGCTGGGAGGAGTTGCAAGTGCTTTGAAGAATAGGATCACAATTCAAAATTATTTGGACAAACTGGTGAAATAGTGTGAGATAAACAGAATGAACTTCAATAAAGCTAAGTGCAAAGTACTCCACTTAAGGCTTAACAACCCGTTGCACACACACAAAATGGGCAATGACCGCTTAGGAAGGAGTGCTGCAGAAAGGAATCTGTGTGTAATAGCAGATCACAAGCTAAATATGAGTCAGCAGTGTAATACTTTTGTGGGGAGAAAAAGCACGCCATTCTGGGGTGTATTAACAGGAGTATTGTGAGTAATACACGATAAGTGATTCTTCCACTCTACTCTGCACTGATTATGCCTCAACTTGAGTACTGTGTCCAGTTTTGGGTGCCTCATTTCAAAAAGCGTGCGGAGAAACTGGAGAAAGTCCAGAGGAGGACAACAAAAATAATTAGAGGTCTGGTACATTTAACCTGTGAGGGAAGACTGAAAGAGCTGGGTTTGTTTAGTCTAGAAAAAAAGAAAAGAGAGAGGATATGATAACAGTTATCAAATACCTAAAAGGTTGTTATAGGGAAGGAAGAGTAAAGTTATTCTCTTTAATCACAGATGATAGGACAAGAAGCAACAGGCTTAAACTGCAGCAAGGGAGGTTCATCCTAGACATTAGGAAAAAAATTCCTAACTGTCAGGGTGATTACACACTGGAATAAGTTGCCTCAAGAGGTTGTGGAGAGCAGGTTAGACACTTATCAGGGATGGGTTAATGGGGGTACTTAGTAGAGCCCTGCATGGATACCAATAAGTGTATCCATATCCGATCTGCATCCACAAGAAATGGTCCATGGATATCCATGTTGTATCTGCGTATGCGGATATAAGGCGGATATCTGCGGATATCCGCAGATTTGCAGGGCTCTAGTACTTGGTCCTGCCATGAATACAGGGAATTAGACTCAATGACCTGTCATGGGCCCTGCCAGTTTCTATGCTTCTATGATTTTATGTCAATAGGAGACTTTCAGTTGACTTTAACAGGCTTTATGCAACTTCACTGATCTTTTCAATATTGGTAATTACTTTAATTTGGTCAGATTCAATTATTCATCTTGTTCACACGGCCCTTCTACCTGTATGGATACTCTTACACTCCATTTAAGCAGGCTAAGCTGAACTGTCTTCCCCTGTCATCTCTGCAAGAAGGGGTAGGAGGTGTGGAAGGAGACACAGCTGGACGCAGGCTATCAGGCAGGTACTATGTATAAAAAGAGATAGCAACAGACAGCAGAGGATGTAACAGGATCAAATAAAAAGAAAATGATGTTTTGGTTGGACCTAAAAGGGGAAAGAACTATTACTTAAGTTTGGTGAGATAATGGAAAGGGAAAAAAGCAGAAAGGAAATATTAATCATCCCCATTCCCCTTTTTTTGGTTAAAGATAGAGTATAAGACACAAGATAAAATGATTTGCCCAGGATCACACAGAAAGTCTGTGGAACTGAGCCAGGAGTTGAACCCAGACTCCCAGTCCAACATCTTAGCCACAAGGTCATTCTTCCTCTCTGCAATATGGAGTGCCGATGTCTTAAAATTCTTCTTATCCATAAGCACCTACCAAAAAAAATAAAATAAAAAAAAAAATCCTCCCTTCCTGCATCACAAGAGTCAGGCTGGTTTTTTTTTTGCTACTACATGCATCTTTGAGCCATATGTCGATACAAGAAAGTTGACATGGCTGTAATGTAGGAACTCTTGCTACAGTTGTTCAGGCTAAGTAAGAGATTCCTTTTTATGTCTTTCATCTTACTGTGTTCCAACTTTAGTGTGACTGAACTTACAATTCTTTCCACATGTTTTCTATTTGACCTGAGAAAGGTCCAAGATACACGTAGCAGTATTCTAGCTCTTTAATGATACGCCTCTGCATAGTAATTTGGTTTAGTTATGTGACTATTAGGCCTGTTTTAGCTTTCCTTAAGTTGCATTCAGGACACGAGTTCTGGCTTTTATATTTCAGGTTCTATGCCAGGTTTTAAATGTTATGTATTGTTTGTGACTAGAATTAAACCACATAATCTAAATATCAACTCCCACTGATTTCAAAAGAATTTCACACCAAAGTTTCCCATTCTGCTATGTTCTCACTGAGCGCTGAATGATCTCACTTTCCATTGAGTACTGCCCTGCAAGCACTTCAGAGACCCCCTATGTTAGTCTCAGAAAGGAATTAGAAAAAGTGACATTTTAGTTTCATCTACTTTAATTGTGCACAAGTAAACAAAGATTTGTTTGTTGTCTGGTAAGAATGCCCAATCACATTTACTATAAACAAAGTTAAAAATAAGAAACAGTACCACTTGGTGGAATTCAGCATCTCTAGGGGTCAGATATGGAAGCCAACGCTCTCCAAGTTCTTCAAGAAGCTTTAGTTTCTGTTTAAAAACAAAAGACAAAACAAAAAAAGTATGACATGAAATTAGGCCAAAGAAAACATTAACAGTTTAATAAACTAGTTGCTTTATGAATATAACAGTGTAGAAAATCGATCAGTATTGTCTCAGTGTCCACTATTTCAGAAAACGTCATTTAAATAAACAATTGGAGGTGGATGTTTTGAGTTTCTCCAATTCAAGTTCAGTAGTTTCAGAGAATTATAATAAACTACTTTTTGATATCCTCAGTTCTTCCTTAGGAGACATGCCCTTCTTACACTAAGAAATGTACACTCATCACTCATCTTTAAGGCTCTGAAGAACTGTGCCTGATTTAAATGCTGGACCTTGCTTATTTCTTTGGTTTTCAGTTTCTGATTCAAATTCTGGGTCTAATGGGTGCAAAGCCCAATACATCTCAGGCTGTGGTTTAATAACACACTCCTGAATTTCATCTTAGCCTCTGTGTCTGATATAGTGTCTTTTGGTTCCTCTCAAGCAAAAAAGAAGAGAAAGCTTAATCTTCTTTACTTCGTCCGCCATTCAGTCTTCCAACCTGACTCGATGTGGACCAGGAAATGTTCCTGGCCAAGGAAGCAGCTCTGAAACTTGCAATCATCCATCCACCACCTGACTGGAAAAAGGCATGGTTTCTCCACACTACCTTCTCCTTTTTCTTCTCCTGGCTTTTCTTTTATCTTTGTTTATTTCCTATTGCTTGGGGAAATTTTTTTGACCGAACTAACAACTTTATGAGTAAAATGAGATTGTTGTAGTTGCAATCCACATATTATTTATGAAAACAATAGAGAAAAGAAAAGCAGGTTTGTATAACCCGCAATTCTCCTCCATGTTTGTGTTAATAAAATAGATAGCGAACCCTCAGTTTTTATTATAGAGTTAACATCTTAGATCATAAGAGAGAGAGTTTTCAAAGCAATAATTCTTAAACCATGACAGGCTCATGCACATTCTCCCACATCAGTCAAATACCATCTCTGCCTGACCCTGACATAAAGAATATTGAAAGACCATAAAATTCTGTTTAACATTTGTCTATTCTAGTACATCTCATCTGTCACTCTTGTCTCTCTCTTTTACCTGGCACATACTGCATCTTGTGCAGCACTGAGCATATCTTTGGTTGTTCACAAATAACTAATAAAAATGATGAGACTAACTGCAGTTAGAAATGCCACAGAAGGCTAAATGTTAGCCTTAACATTTGAATACAAGGGGCTTAAAATCATTAATATATTTTCTCCTTAAAAGATTTTCCATCATAAAAACGCAACTATGAGAAATATTTACATTTTTCAGCACACTAAAAATGTTTATGGGGCACAAAAAAAGTACATGTGTATCAAATGCAGAAATGTAAAACATATTATAACCATGTTAAAACTGTGGACCAAATCAACCAGATAAACTCAAGCAAGAAAAACCAAAATTAATGTTTACACTTTCCCAGTTAACCTAGTGCATTCCTCTTCCAGTGGAAGATTATTTCCTACATCCTGAAAGTACTTTCTCTAGTCTTTCCACAAATGGTCCACTTCATCAAGCTTTTTCAACTGTCCACATTTAAATATTCCACAGGCTGTGACTTCAAGATTTTCTTGATAGTCACTAATTTTCCCTTTTTATAATCCGATCCCATTGCCCTGGTAAACATCTCCCAGGTATAACCTAAAATAGACACTCCCCATCATGGTATTTGTATCCTGAGAAGAATGAAAATACTACATGGACCAATCTCTGATCTTATCAAAAAAAAAAAAAAAGAGAGAGAGATAAGCTAAGCTATTAACACAAATACAATGCTAGAGTATAAAAGACAAAATGCAGACTTTCACTATTGTCCTGAGGTTACTTCATAAGGCAAATAAAGTGCATACTTTGCTTGTGGAGGGAAAGAGGGAATACTGAAGTATTTTAACTATCAGGTTAGTCAGCCATTTTGAACCAAGAGCAGGTATCACAGACTAATATCACCACACACTAGCTGCCATTCACTGATCCTAACTAGACTGACAAAAACAGCGTTGATATTTACAAACTGAAAATTTACTCTGATCTCTCAGTTTATTGTTTTTCTTGGGGACGTTTCATAATCTGACGGTGCATCACTGGTGAAACCAAGCAGAATCTAACTTTAGATTAATCTGGCAGATAACATAGTAGTGTGCTGTATACTCCCAAACAGTCATTCTTTTAGGTTACCAAAAAAATCCATGTGTTTTATGTTAACATTATGTGTTACACTGAAAAGATTGGGGTGCCTTTGCTAATTTTGAAACATATAAACAAACTTTTTTTGTTATTTACAATAAAAGAATATTAATCTGGAAAAAAAAAATCAAAACACATGACTAACTGACAGAGGTGAAACACCAGACAATTTCTTTGTCAAATGCCAAGCTCCTGGCAAAAGCAAACAATATTAAAATGCACTCGAGTGTAGGTAGCACTAGCTCACATTTGGTTGTCAGATCTGGCTAAGTGCTGCTTCTTGGCTTGATGCACAGACAAATACACACAGCTGGGTGGCATAACTAACTGTTCTTCTCATATACAAGCAGTCACACAGATGTCAAATACATCAAGCTATTCACAAATTCCTCCAAAATATGAAAAACGGGGGGCGGGGGTGGGAATCAAAGATCCAGCCACACCAGCTGGCTGTAGACTCAGAATAAGGATTATTTAAATGTCATATTTACCAGGAACTTCAACACATGCAGTAAAGGTGATCGGATAGTTAAAATATACATGTTGCATTACCTATTACTAGGTAGCTTTAAGAGACACTTTTCTACATCTGATTCCTATATTTAAAAAAAATCTTTGTAATCAATTAGGCCTTAGAAACAAAATGTTGATATGTGGTTTCAAATAAAATCTCTTTGCTTCTTTCAACTGGGGTTTATACTGAGACTCTTGACATGCGATAATTATTTCTTGCTTACCTGTATCATCACCACCCACTGTTCTTGAATTTAACATACACTGCTCCTCTATATCCTGAGATAGGAGTGGATCTCTGTGTAAATGCATTATGTCATGGATTGCTATGAACTGTAAGAGACATTATTTAGGGGAAGAGGTGTGGGACTGAGTACAGGACTGGAAGCCAGGAACACCTGCTTTCTAATCCCTCCTCTAACATTAGTAATAGACTAGCAAGTGTGAGCACTGTTATCTTCTAGTAGCTGGCTCATAGTGAGGATAAGGAATGTGCTACCATCAGTTAAGTGAGTTCTCCATTAACTTTAATGATAGAGGACTGTGTCTGTATGCAACTTTCTCCATACAAGTGTTGTATGGCTATATCCTTTGCCTAGCAACAGATTAGTGTATTAGTGCATGCCAGTGACCATCATTAAGATACAGGAAACGACCTGATGAAATGAGGAAACGCATCTCCATAACTACATGAGCATTTGTTGGCAGCAGTAACAGTAACTGCTGCAAAGTAATGCCCTATCTGTTGCACAACCAAGAGCATAATGAAGGCACAGCAAAAGCACACTGCCTGAAATACAATATGCCTGGTTAACTAATTGCCAGTTAAGCTGTTCAAGGGGAAACAACACTTGGGACCGTTCTTCAGCATGGCTGTACAAAAATTATCTGCCTGACACATCATCACTCTATTACATCATCAATATTACTTCCAAATGGTGCTCTCTCTCAATTGCAAAACTACATAACACATAAGGACCATATTCAGTGTAAGTACTATGAAAACTAAGCAGGGCCTAGTCTTTCATACGAGAATTCCCCACCTGTGCACTACTGACAAGGAAAGCCAGAAGATTGTGAAGAACCTCTAAGTTACAGATGAAGTATACATTTGATCTTAGTATGAACCTTAGTATGAATTTGTACTGAAGATTACATTAAGACATGTGACGTTATAAGAATGTCTAAATCATAAAACTTCTTTGAAAATGTAAAGCAGCGCAAATTAAATTTTGCAGTGTATCACTCACTGAAGAGAGATTTTCTCACAAAAATAGTCTCTCTGATAGCAAAGCAAGCAAGATTTGCCTCTTAATGAGCATTTAAATTTGGAGTAGGGAATCAGAGTAGTCAGAGAAAAGAACCATGACTTATCAATGGAGGTTACTTATTGTAACTAAAGATTCTTTGAGACATACAGCTTGCCTGGATTCCATATGTTAGTGCGCATGAGCATCATGTGCTGGAACTTTAGTAGCATCTGTGAAGTCGCGTGTGTGTTACCATGTGGTAGATTTGAGGTCTTAAGAGGCTGCATGGGTCAATGCCATGCCAGGTCCCTCTTATCATCAGGCAAGAAGCCTACAGAAGAGGGGATGCAGAACAGATGCTGGAACCCAGATAGGAACCAAACACCCTGAAAAAAACTGCAGTTACAGTAAACAACATCCATTTCTTCTCTGAGTGAAGGTCCCTATGTGACTTCCATAAATGAGCAGCATAGCACGCAGTACTAAGTGTGAAGATGAATGTAAGAGCTCACTGGAAGTCTTAATCTGCAGGACAGACCAGACAACCGCCATATTTGCTAACTGCTTACAGGTCCATGACAACAGTGAATAGTAGAGTTGTGAACAAAAGCACCACATGGCCACCTGACAAATGTACTGCCATAGGATGTCCATGAAAAGGCCAAATGGAATGTCATGAAGTGGGAGGGCACAGTCTAGGCAGCACACCAAAACAGTGAGGAAAAGTTTGGGTGAGACCCAGAAAACAATAGTGCACTTAATAACTACATACCATGATAACTATGAAACAAGATCATTTGGATGAAGAGAGTCTTCATAACAAGCTAAGAGAATGAGGAAGTAAGTTTCTGGCTCTGGCCATGGGGCAGATGGCATCAACCAGCACAGTCTCATAAAACGTCAGATGCACTACATGCCTGACACCTAACACATGCACAGAACCACAGACACTATCACAAACATTTCTGGCTCCAATGTATGAGAGTACACATTTGCACTAACATATGGAATCCACGTAAGTACCAACACTCGAAGAAGAATCTAGGTTCTCTATTCTACCCCCTCAAATGTAATTTCAAAGATGTCTATTGCCTTTGTATCCAAGTGCTAAGTAGTGAAGATCTCTCCACTTTCGTAATAAATTAAATAATATAAGTGAAATACTTGGCTATTACAAGTAATTGACATTTAATTGATATTTTGCCCTTTTAGAGATTACAGCTATCATATCTGCTGACAGTTACCAGAGAAGGATATAAATCCACAGAAATGAGGGGGCACTGCTTGAAACAGATTTAAAATGACCAAATTGAGTGACATAAATTAATTTCAAAAAGTGACCAATTTAGAAAAATCTGGTGCATCAGTTAAAGATAGCCCTTGGCATTTTCTACATGCAGGATGCTGCTAGAAAAAAAAGATCATCTTCAGCACACCAAAGAATTTCTATGGATCTGAAACAACATCACAAAATACATGGAATAAGTCAGTAACACAAGTCCAACATACAGCCTATAAATAATTCCTTCTAAATTATAAGGATTCTTGACACATAGTGATACAAAAACCTTTGACTTTAATTAATCACACAGCCAAAACATTTTGAAAATGCAGGACATGAAGTTCTAATAAACTAAGAAAGTTCTGAGAGAACTTGAGAATGTGGATCATCTTTCCACCAAGGCCCTCCCCATTGTTCTCTCAGTAGGACCTGCAGAGCAACACATACTGGACTCAGCAGTCACTCATACGAATCATTGGGCAAACTTTTTGGACTTTTCTGCAGGTGACCTTTGAGAGAAATGAAGGCCTGAAATGAGTAAAGGGATGCTATTAGTCTTAAACTAGGGACTATATCAGTGCCATTAGATCCAATACTAGGTAAAAGAGGAGATAGAAAACTAACTACGTGCCATAAAAAATCCCTCTGGATCCCGCTCAGGAAATGATGAAGGAATATGGACAAAAAGAGCAAGAGAAAATATCCACCTAATGTGTCCTGAAATGAATGAAGTCAGTAATACCTTTCTCCTCAGCATCCTTTCCCAAAAGCACAAATTTATAACTAGACAAGAAGGATGATTTGTCTTGAGTTGGCTGGGAGCATTAGCAGTAGCAGAAAGCTCCTGCAAACTTTGACTATGCAACTGAGAATATTAGAGACTGAGGAGATGTTGAAGGACCCACTGAACAAGTATTGAAGCAGGCAGCTAATTCTTGGTCCTCTACCGAAAGCAAAGGGCTGTTTGCCTAGTGAACTGCAGTAGGAGCGCTGTCTAAAGAATGTTATGCTCATCCTCCCACGTTATTTAGAAAAGAGAATCTTATGATTTAAGAAGAAAAATCCCTATTATCAAATTCTTGCCTTCAGTCCAAGCACACAGCTGCCTATTCTCAACATGATTGGCAGCATCCAGACTAAAGAAAAAATATCTATCACACCACAGAAGAAAGAAGTATTTAGGAAGATAGTACAAAACAATGAAGTAACCCAAATTCAATATTAAACCTATTGCCACATATTCTTAATTGTTCACCATCCTGCTCCCTCCAGTTTTTAAATAAAATCTTGCACATATCACTTATTCTTTTACGATTGTTTTTACACATACAAATAGCATTTTAAAATATATATGCTCTATGTTTCAGAAACATGCAGGAAATAGGAGTCCCCTCTGTACTTTAACTATAAATTACTATGGAGAGGAAAAAATAGAGGTGCATAGATATCAATCCATAAGCTGTTTATTTTTTGTACAGGTGATTAAAAGACATCAGACATTGCATGAAGGGCTGGACCATGGCCCATCCTACATGCCTGTACAAGACAGCAGAGTGGGTCATCACTTATGCACAGGGAGAATGGATGTTTAACAAAAGTCTCTATATCCCCACCTTTGCACAGGTGGGCAGAAGTAGATGGAGCCTTAACTCCACACCCCAACACCCATGGCAGTATAATTATGGCAGTGCTTCTGGAAACTGACACTATGACAAGCATAGACCTGCTGCTATTTACTTCCTCCTCAGAGCATAGAGAGGATTGGGTTACACTGTGACATTTCAAGTCACAACCTCGTACTTAGGCTGCTCCACAACAAGGAAAACAAATTACCATGGATGGAATCACAAACTGACAGGTTAGCCCAAAGTTACTAAATAAATAATTTGAAAGAAGATATTACAGTTGGTTTAATTTGTCAGCTTTCTGAGACACTGTAAGATAAAATGCCATTTTGTTATGAATGTTTCTTGACAAAGGCACTGATAATTATAATGAGATTTGTTTGTAATTTCACACAGTCGTGTTTAATGTTATTGAGGCATGTGTACTTTGTCCGTTTAGTTTACTCTCAATTCTGTAACTACTGAAAATGTATTTGTGCTGACTTGTCTGATAGAAAGTAAATAATACTAATTGCAAAGTAACAATTCTGAATATTCAGATTCATCCATCCTTGCAATCTTATTTAATTTGCTGAATCACAACTTGACATATTATAACGACTTACAGTCTGTAATCTAACTGCTGCCCAAATGTATTTGGATTATTCTTTTTTAATAAAGAAATGAAATACTTCTAGACATATTCCCCCAAGATGTCACAGCCTTAAAATAGATTGGGGGTGGGGGAGAAAGAGAGAGGAGAATTTAATCCGCAGAGCGCTGCTCATCTGAGAGTTTAAATCTCCCATTTCCTTAGGAAATGGGAGTACGTCAGTGTCGAACTGTAGCAGAAAATGCAGAGGGGAAGACAAAGCAGCTCTATGCATGCTCCCAATTCTGAGAGACCACAGAAATCCCTTTGTGTAAATTCAATTCTTCCTAAGGTCATAATCAAGTGCTCAGAAGAGCGGTGCTGCATGGCTGCATTAACTACACTCTGTGGATTTTAGTCTCCTCTGAGAAGAGAGCAGTGAATTAGGTCCCACTTCAGCGAAGCATTTATGGACATGGTTAAGTCTCATTGAGTTCAATGATGCCTAACTAAGGAGAGAGAAAAGAGGAAGGGGAGCCAACAGAAGCAAAACTCCCATGAAAGACACTACCAGAGTGAGGTGGGCCGTTGCATCAGCTTTGTGTTTTGTTCTCCCACAGGTCATCAGAAAGCAGAGGCTATTTCCCCACCCTCAGAATGCAAACTCCTCTTCTCTTGAGGAGATGATGTGGCCCCCAACTCCAAGAAGTGAACTCCTTTGAGTTTTTGAATCTCTCTTCCCCACATCTGCTTTGATGCCTCCTAACGGAAGCATGCATTAGTCCCTCTTAAAAATGCAGTCAAATATGTATGTTACTTCAGATGATACACACACACACGGCCATCTAACATTTGACAGATGAAAGGAAAAACAACAAAGACAGTCACTCAGTGGTGCTTGGCAGTACTTTGGGAGAAGAACCTATACATTAGTGGCAGACCTTCTCACCCTGGGTACAGGTTCAGTCACCAGATCAAGGTTGGCACATACACTGCTTCCTGACTCAAATATGGGCCTAAGCCTGGGCTCTCTGAGTCAGATTATATATAAAACCAGAATATAAACCCTAAATAAACTCACTGCTCAAAATGTTATCAGGTTGGATGGACCTATAAAAAGAAAAAGATGGAATAGTTATATGGGTAGAACTTAAAACTATTTAAGCAACTGCCAAACCGCTTCCTAGAAAGGTTCCCCCACTTTTTAGGATCTTTCTCAATTTGGCCAAAAAATGCTTTCTGTTTTAACAAATACTATTTAAAAACTTGAAACATAAGGTGTAAACCAGAAGATGCTTCATATTGATATGCCATTTGCACGCATTACCTACAACTGTTGTTACTTTCAGTTAACAGACTGATTGGGAGGGAGAGGGAAGGAGGACTTAATCAGCATTATATACCTGGGAAGCTGCAAATCTTTAAATTGATGAGGAAGTCCATTACAGCTGCTGTCCATTAATTATCCACAGAACATAATCTATGAGGTTATAAAATGACTTCCGGTTTCACAGTTTGAGATCTCATTTGTTAAATTCAATCAAACCTCAAACTTGTCATAAAAGGTCTCAGAGCTGAACCCCTGAAATTTGTTTTTAGCTCTATTTTAATTGGTTTTAAAGTTACAGTTGTCAGTAAAAAGATCAGCTTACTAGTTTAAGAACTATTTTCACTCATGTAACCTAAAATAAAGGTCTGATTTGAATAGAACATACAAAATCTTTGCAAAGGACATATTTACATTAGACATGTTTCAGGTATCCTTTTGTGCTAATACAGCTCTCTTTACTCATGTGTGATCAACAATGGACCCTGTAATTATGGACCATTGTGTTAGCTGAGAGGTTTTCAGCTTTTACTGTGATTACTCTCAACAGATGGCTCACAAAAATCTGGCAAGTCTTAGCCACACAAAACAATTAGTCTTAAAAATGATTTGTACTGTAGATATATGAGCACATGGATTCCTTTAATCACTTATGCTGAAGACAGAACCGGATTAAGAAGTCAGAAGTCCTCAAAAACCCCTCTCCTTATTAAGTCCCTATGAATTCCTATTTGTTTTATACCCCATGATTACATTTAATAAAAATTGCCTTGACCAGCTCTTTTTGTGAGTCCTCTTTCTTTCCTTTCCAATTTTCTACAAAAATCCATGCTGGCTCTGTCCTTGCCCTTCTCTCCTCCCTTTACAATTTTAGTATAGGCATCCTCATCTCAGACAGTTTTAACTACTATCTGTATGTTACCTTCCCAACCCTACACACTCCCTCCAAAAAATTCTGCATCTTGGCCTGTACCTGACACCTTCTCTTGGAAGCCTCATTGTCAACTTAGATATAACATGGACAGTTCTCAACTTTAATTGTTCCTCCAAAGTCTCCCTCATTCTCTGTACCTGCAGAAAACACAACCCTCCACTGGCATTCTGGCCAGCAACCTGGGGACCATCTTTCACTTCCCCCTTCTTCCCACCCCTCATATCCAAGATGCCTCCTCCACGTTTGGCTGCTGCTTCCTAAATAACACTTCCAAAAATGTGTTGACTATCCCTGTTTGGTAAATGTTTATTTCCACCATATGTGTTCAAATAAAAACATTTTTCAATTTTGCACCTTATTTGCTTCCTACATCAGCTTCAAGCCATTGTAACTCTACGGCCTTCAAAGGAGTCAATTCTTGATTTCTACTGTTGGATAGGAAAAAATCAGGTCCACAGTATGTAGCAAGTTTTGGGAAAACAATGAATTTTGTCTCATTTTCCTTAAAAGGTAAAGTATAGAATTTTATTAATGAGCACCAACAGGTGTAGCAACTTGCTCAAATTCACATAATTAATAATAAAACTGGGAAAAGGTAATCATCTAAAAAGTACAAGCAAAAATGTTATTTGTCTTTCACTTCTCCTTTGGGGGGCCTGATCCAAACCTCACCGAAGTTAGCAAAAAGGCTTCCAATAGACCAGGCCTGATTAAACACATGCTTGGATCTCTCCTGTGTTCATGGCTTAAAGTCTCACTTAACTCCATATAGACAGTACAAGACAGCACAATAACTATTTCCTTTGGAACAAGTCCAGTGTTAACTGGAAAGCAGCAGGCATCACACTGTTTAAGAGATTCTGACAAGTTAAACATTTTAAAAATAAATTTCAGTTTCTGATAAGCAGCAATTTAAAAAATAAATCCTGAAAATATATTTTAAAATTCCTGAAAAAAACAAAACAAAACAAAATACAGCTTCTTTTGCTCCTCTGAAAATGAGTGTTTTAGCAAAGGGACAAAAACTAACTATGAAACTGACTATACCCAAAATGCTATCAAATACACAGAATAAGCAAACTAAACATAAGCTTTTTTTCTTCTTCTAGCTTTGTTTTCAAATATTAGCTATAGCTTAAAACTACAGCTGTTACAAAGACTTCAAGCAGAAGTTTGATTTTCAAGTTCTACTTTAACCTACTTCATTTTCTAAGTGTTACCTATTACAACATGATAGTAACTAAGATTTCTCAAAGGGTTCACTGAATTGAGTTCAGAAATGAGTATTGAACACTAAAAAAAAATGGATTCTAGAAATGCATTGTTACTGTTTGTATTTTTCTACAGAGGGCTTTATCACAAAGATTTCAGATAACTTCTTTTCTCCATTTTGGTTCAAATGTAGTTATATTTTCAGTTTCCTTTCATTATACCCTCAATTTACCAAGAGTTACACTGCCTGTGCGGCCATTCTTCCTATAATCCAATCTGTCAAAAAATACTATCAGACAGAACACAATGCACTGCACTTGGGACAGTACTGCTCACCTTCCCTCCCCATATCATGCATCAAACAGGCTTTATAGGTTCTTGAAGCCAAGAATCACATGATTCCATCTAGACTAATATGAATCAAAATTCATGACAAAGGTTATAAAAAAATACTTAATTGCTCATAACTTAAATTCCTAAATGGCACTCCATTTCAGAATATTTGCTGATGTATGTTATCATTATACATTTACTGTCCCTTCAAGCAAATCAGACCAATTACAACATATATAGGACCTAATCCAACTGATTTGGTCACCAGAGGGGCAGGGGCAAGTAATGCACAGACTACAGTAACCCAGACAAAGATCTCAGTTCTAATACCAGTATTTATAACTGAGCAGCAGCCTAAGACTGATATTTCTTCCTGCTAAGGTACTATTCAGCTTTGCTTACCAGTTCCAAACTCTTATGCCTCATCATAAATCAGCAGGCCCACATTCTGGTTCCCACACACACACGCACAGAAAGCCCAGTCATGCATAGGGACCAAACACTTGACTGATGTAATTGAACTCAGTTAATTTATGCGTTGAACAGCTTAGCTATGTGTGAAAAATGTGTCTGCTATCAGTATCCCTTCCTAGAGGCCTGTCTTGATATGTTAAGGGTCCTCTAATTGTTGTTTTAACCTAAGGGAACATTGTTTCTTTGGCCAGTGGCTGTTAACGAAACAGGACTGGCAATCATCTTGCCCAGTTGAGTGTTAGATTTGTCACACATGATTTAGCACTTTAAGTAATTATAATAGGAAGTTGAAATGATAAATCATTCAAACATGGCCTCTTTTTGCTGACAAAATGCCCCTGAGCCCCACCCTAGCAGACCCTATCAATAAATTGTTGGCATCACTGCAAGCACCTTGACAGCATCATCCATTTTTTGGTCCCTTTACCATTCGGCATCATCTTTCAGCAGGTATACACTGGTTACTGGATGAGCCCTACGTTGGTGGAAAGCAAAAAAAAAAAACCTTCTTGCTTTGGGGGAAAATAATGACCCACCTCTAAACAGATTCCACCATCTACTAATTGTTCTTCAGATTTGTATGTGGCCGAGAGAGAGAGAGAACATGCACAGATGTTTGTTCAGGGTGGCAGGGCTTTTATATTTTGCATGAACGTACCTTTTGTGAATGTGAGGGATCTGAAAGAAGCAAAGACTAAGGACTATTTTTGCTTGGCTTTCTTCCCACTGTTTCATTGAAAGACAGTCAGACAGAGGCTAAGAAACTAAATACAGTATATACCATTTAACAAGGCAAGCTTAATCAGGGTATCTCGCAGGGAACTAAATTAGCTTAATGCCAGCAAATGGAAACGGTTTCTACTTAATCCAGATAATTGTAGCAAAAATTCCTCCTAAAAGACAGTGCCAAAGAGCTATGCAGTGTTTGACTAGGTGTTAAATATAGATGTGAAATGCTAAGCATCAGTCTTTTAACACAGGACATGCCAAACAAAGATTAAAAACAACATGCAGATCAAATAAAAATAAACTCTCTCTTGTATTTTTATTCCACAAAGTGTTCTACTTCATTATAAGTGAAAAGAAGGATGGTGTTGTGGTTAAGACGGATGGTAAGGAGTTAGGGGATCTGAGTTCTATTCCTTTCTCTCTCATATGCTGACTTTAGGCAAGTCACTTAACTTCTCTATGACTCTATTTTTGTAATCTATAAAACCCTTGAAGGAGGCAGGATAGACATGCCTAAAAGACACTGTGGCTTTGTGTATACTAGCAGTTTTGTTGGCAAAATTTGTCAGTCAAGGGTGTGAAAAACACACCACTGACTGACATAAGTTTCACAGACAAAAGCACTGTGGGAATAGGGCTATATTGGCAGGAGATGCTCTCCCCTGGCATAGCTGCTACCGCTCATTGCAAGTGCCTGTGGTTTAACTGTCAGCAGGAGAGCTCTTTCCCATTGGCATGGAGCAGCTACATGGGAGACCGTAGAGCGACACAGCAGCAGCAGCACAAATGTGCTTCTGTATGACCCGTAGTGCAGACATAGTCAAAGAATCCTAATTCATTAGTGTTTGTAAAATATTAAAGCTGCTGGAGATGGACAAAACATAAATGATAATATAATATTATTTAGGTCTCTTCAATTGATTAAGCTGTTCACTTTTTTTTTTTTTTTAAGTGGCTTCTTCTCTTTAAATAAGATTATGTCTTACAGTGTACAAACATCCCCAGTGGATGTTATGATTTGCACCCAGATAAGAATAGGTGTAAATTCCAATATGTGTGTAAGCTTGTTGGCACAGGCAATGGTATACTTGTACTTTTAAAAGAAAAAGAAAACAACTTAGTATGAAGAGGAAAGCTGCTTAAGCAAAAATAAAGGGTGTGAACAAGGTGCTCAATTAACTGAATGTATTAAAAATTTTAATGTAGATTTAGGCTTGCTAACGGCTAAACAGCCAACAACAGATGCCTTCTGGCTTCACAATTTGTGATGATCTCATATTCTAACACAACAGCCACTATCTTGGCTCACACACCAATAATTAAACCAGGTGGCTCCAAGAACTAAAATAATGTTTTACTACAAGTTTTAGCTAAGAATTCAGGGCCTCTAAATGGTGTGGTAACAGATTCATCTTCTTTGCAGACTATGCAAAGATGGGAATTTACAAGACAGACTCACAGATGGGTTATGCTAATACAAAATTTCTCTGATGAATTCCCATTCCATTGATAATTTGTGCATAGCACCACAGTGAGATTAATGTTAAAGTTTGGAGATGGACAGACTAAAAGTGCAATTGCCCTCAATTTGGAGCTGTTACTTGCACATTCCCCTCCCAGAAAACAAAGAGCAAACCTTTGAAAAAAAAATAAGAACCTCAACAAAGCCAAAAAATTAGGTTTCCAATCTAGAATGCAAATTCTTCAGAGCAGGGATTAACTCTTCCTATGTGTTCTTTTACCACCTTGCAAAATAAGACCTTGATCCTGAGAACTGATGTCTACAATACAAATAAATAATACTGGCAATAACGAGTTTATTAAGTGCTAGGTTGTTGCTGCAGCAGCCACTGCAGAAGCATGTGTGGAGGCATACAGCAGTAGCAGTCACTGCTGTAGATACCTGGATTGTGAAGGACACAGGAAAGAAAAATGACTCTGGGTCACACAGTCAACTGCAACTTCTACAAGGCACAGCACCTGTAATCCTTGTGAGAGAAGAGACAAGAGAAACACCCCAGCCATGCCGCCTTTGAGTTTGTTGTAAATAGCAGTGCTGACTCTACTAATCCCCTCTGCACTTTGCACTTAGGAAAGGCAAATACCAGCAGTCGGCCTGCCTGTGGTGCTGTTTGTTGCTCACTGTGACTCCACACCATTTCTCAATCTCATACATGAGCAGCTAGAACTCACTCAAGGGGTTCATCATATAAGGTTCAACACCAGCTATTGCAGAATTATAAGAACAAGTTCCAGATTCAAGGAGATGTAACCAGTTTCTCTACAGCTCCCAGAATATATTAAGCACAGCTAAGAAGCCAGGACTGTATTTATAATTAACAATGACCAAAAAAAAAAAACCCTCAACTATAATACCAATATGTTTAAAAAACAAAAAAAGATTTTTTAAATACATTTTGGATATTATTTAAGACATGGTAGTCAAAAACAAAATCAAATCAAACTGTGAGTCTAGACAATATCTAGACATTTTTAAAGGGCCCATTTTGGTATCAAGCGCAGTTTTCAAAGTCCCCTCAATAACAAAGCTAAAGATAGTGTTAATGTAGAAACAGCAGGTGCTAAGTGCAAATGCTTGTGCCCATATGATCAACTGAAGGGAAGATCAATAAGTAGCCAGAGTATTAAATTTGACATACTGTAACTGTCATGCTTGTTACATACTATTTGAACATCTTCACAAGCCTTTACAAAATAGTTGACTCTCAACATTTTCTCTGATTTAAATTTGAAATTATTTTCCATAGATTTCACTTGTCCAGTAACATTATAAAGAAAGGTGTCACAAATTTAGCAAGACCATAACTTTTCAGAGGCAGAACCCCTTTATAAATTATTTTACTTTTCTTTTATTCTTGAGGCTAGGAGGTGACAATGGAAATCTTTACTGTGTTATATTGTATAAGTAAAAATAACAATGCATTATCAAATTATATTGGGCATGGGGAGAGAGACCCACTCAACACATCTGAGACAGACCTAGATAGATAACTGATACATAATTGATTCTCATCTAACACAAATACTCCATTATGCACATGGATAGCCTAGGATTTTGAGGGGAGGCCCTGAGGGACAATACTATGCAACATACCCCAAAATTAACTGATTCAGTTTACTTTAAGAGTGTTTCAGAGAGGGGTTAGGGCTGGTTAGGGAACAGTCAACATATTAGTTCTCACTGGGCCACAGCATATATGGGTCTCACCGCTGCAGAAGTGGAATCCAGCCACTCAGTCCTGTCAATTCTTGTGATTCAACTGGCTTTGAAAAAAAATGACATTAAAAAAATGGAAATAGATTCTAATTTAAATGTCTCTAAAATCAGAGGTGCCTTTGACCATGGACTTCAATAATGGTAGAATCCCCAGAAAACGCACTGAATGGAAGCTTGGCCACAAACTTATAACCATGGTTCCATGAAAAAAAGATCTTATCCAGTGTCCAAAATTTCTAAACAAATAAGACAATCACTGCAAAGATTATGTATTTTCTAAACTATGGATGAGTACAGTGTGAATACAACACCTTTTTACATGAATGGCTTTCAGGGGCACACTAACTGATGACTCGTAGGGAAAACAAGCAATTGAGGTCTGATTCAAAACCCTCTGAAGCCGATGGAACTTTTCTTCTTATTTCAAAGGCCTTTGGATCCAGCTTTTGAGGCATAAGATCAGATTTTTTTTTTACACAAATAAATGTATATAAACATCTATCGAAATTTGTTTTATAACTGTCAATATAGGTAAAACTAACATGTTCATATCCATTTATACAAGTGCGTGAAAGTATCTGTTCAGTCATTTGTACGTTATGTGTACACACACACACACACACACACACACACACACACACACACACACACAGAAAAGTGTTAAGTTTTATAAGAATTGCAATTTTTTTCCACATACGATATATATTATACATCAGGTGTCAAATATCACATTGTGCTATATGCCAGGCCATAGACTATCATGCATGTCTACAATAAATACTTCCCAGCTTATTTATAATAGGAGTGACTTTTATATTAGTTAATCTGTTCCCATATTAAGTCTGAGATATTTAAAGCATATGGTATTTAGAATGGATATCAATTACATGTATATTTCTTCCATGTGGACAGAAACAGTCATACTGACAGCATTTATCAAATGCTACCACCATGTTAAGGCAAGAGAAGTAGCCTTCCAGCTCTGTGTTCTAAAGTCAGGTACTGAACTCTATTGATTCCTTTTGCCCATGGTTGGGTACTGTCTTTCTACGATAGATAAATAGCATTTGCTGGCTCTTTGAGCTTTGTATCTGTTCCCCCAAACCTCAATGACAATAATGTACAGCTGACTCTAGTATAGCATACACCGTCTCATTTGACTGATTGTGCTTGTTTGCCTAGAACCTGAAGAACCACATCCCAGTACTACCCTCTCTGCTGGGTTTTCATAGGTAAACACATACTTGTCTACTTGGTTTTCAAAAAGGGAAGCAGCATGTGAAGGAATGAGTAGAACAATGAAGGTCAGGAAGTCTGGAAATCTGATTCAAGTGTCCAAGCCCTGCAACTGACTTACTGTACCACCCTCCAGAACTCATTTTTCCTGTGTTTCCCCATCTGTAAAATGGTGATGATGGCACTTACCTACAATACCTAACTTAGAAGCCAGTTGTGAGATTCATGTCTGTCCACCGCTTAGCACATGCATCACACTATTTTAATGCTAAATACAACATGATAATTATTTCGTGTTTGCTTTTCATTTAACATGCCTCAATGGCTTGAGATCCTAACAGCATCAGATAGTTTACCATGTGTTAAGAGGTAAAATACAATAGAGCATTGAACTACTAGGAAAAAGAGACAGATCTGTTAAGACATTTGCTGTGTGCCAAATCAAGACATTCCATAATACAAAGAAACCACTCTTTAAACAATTTGCTTAAGAATACAGCTGTTGCACACAATGATAGGCATTATTGCTTCTTAAAAGGAGGCTGTCTTATTAATCACAATAACAGTTTAATTGAACTGCTCTAAACACCTGGGAAGAAAAATTTAACATTTAATTTCCAGTTTTCTCTTTTACTACCTGAATGCTTAGGTTCCTATAGTAATGAAATTCACATTCCCAAATACTGTTTTGTTTCTTCCATCCCTCAACACCACAGGATCATCAGAAATGCAGAAGGCATAAGAAACATAACCAATCTAAGGGAGAAGCCAGAGGGAAATGTGAAGAACCATTTTCAAAGTGAACCCTGACCAGATGGCACAGAGAAAAAATTCCTCTTCCATGACCATACCTCCCTCCCTGCACTCCTAGCCCCATCACTAGTAACATGACAGATTAAGTAGCCCTGTTCCCATTAACGCAAAGGTCACACAACATACAAGAAAGATAATGCAGCTTTGACCAACAGTGACCATACTTTGGACAGCTATTTAAATACACAGGAATTTCATCTTCGAGCTGGGAAAATATACTGCTTAAACCAACCGGCCTTTGATTCTTCCCTCCCCCATCCCACCCTCACAAAAAATGCTGTGTGGGTTCTGTAGATGGGAATATGATAGATTAACAGAGAAGGGATTGTTACACTTTTCCCTTCTGTGCTCCTTTGTCCTATTTCATCAGGTTTGTTCCCACCTCTGGAGCAACATTAAACTTTGTATTACTCTATATTTTAGCACATTGTCAAACGTAATAAATAAATACCACCAAACAAACAAAACAAACAAACACTCTGGCTCACTTGAATGCAGTTGAGAACCATACTCTGAACAAAGTGAGAGCAGGTCAGCCACAGTGGCCTACTACAGATGCAGAAATGTGCCAAAGCAGGTCATGGCAAAATCTGGGAGCCAGGCTACCAAGGTGACCACGGTTTGCAGCCTGGCGCCTAGCTCTGTTGCAGAAATGAAGAAGAGGAGTGCCCTCTGGTAACCAAAAATAAAATTGCTGGTGCCCAGCTGGGAGCCAATTTTGTCAGCCCCCATGTGAAGATGATAAGAAACCAGAGCTCAGAGCTTCTGTGCTCATCAGACTACTGTACTCGTTTCCCTTCAGCATACTTCACCTTATGAGATCTTTAGAACCACAGCACTTAGCAGCCCTACCACTGACTTATCACTGTTCTCTCCCAGCCCTCAGCTCCATCCCTTCAGGACTAACCCCAGAAAGGTTTACACAGGCTCATGAGCAGAAGTAGGACAAGGTACACACTGAATAACTGAGTCCTTTACACTTTCTGCTTTTAGTTTTTGGAAGACAAAAAGACAGATGTGTCAAATAGTGGAATAAGTTTATATAATCCACTTGCAATTACATTAATTAAAATAACATGGTTAAAGAAACAAAAACATTTTAACAAGATACCAGACTTCACTATGATGCACAGAGCTGCAGGGCTCCTGATATCTGACACCCGAACTCTTTATGAAGACACTGTACAATTACTGCCGAATCATATTAGCAGGTGGATCTTGTTAGCACCAAGCAGACTATCAATAGGTTTGGAGTACATGTCCGGAAAGAGACGTTCAGTGTGGGAAATCCTAGCAACAAAGAAGCTTAGGGAGAAAAGTTAGGCTGAAGTTTATATTTGATGGTTGTTACCTGAGTTTCTGTTAAAGCCAAACTCCAGAGAGCTTTAAGTCTATACACGGTATGTTTCAAATTTTTGTCATCACTTCCAAAGCTCTGCATAACTCTGGCTCTCCCTACTTATTTTCTGTTGTCAAGCTTTATGTTATCCCCTCACTCTACTAGAATTCACTCCATCACTTTTTGGCAGATTATTTCAGTCACATCCATGTCGTCTTCTATCCAGGCCCCCCCCGACTAACAGATTTATTTTTCGCATGAGCTTTCATGGGAGAAAATCCCACTTCATCAGATGCTTCGAAGATGGGGGAATTTACAGAATGGAATGAAAATAAATGCAAGGGAGTATAAAACACAGGATAAGGTCATACCATAACAACAAATCAGAGCAGTTGTTTAGGTTCAAACCCTGGGAACGCTGAATGACTCTTTTTTTTGCTGGACTAGACTAACCCTGCTGCTCCTTTGGAAATCTTCTATCCAGTCACCAGACCTCTCTGAAACTTACCAACAGCTCCTGACCTGTTGACATTTAAGTCTCTCTGAAAGAGCCACTTCTGCCATGTTCCATATAGTGAATTAAGTTGTCTTTTACATAAATTTCCTCTTTTTGCTTCTCTTTAGATTGCGAGTTCCCTGAAGCAAGGATCATTCTTCTTTCAAGTTCTGAAAGTATGATGGTAAGCACTACTACAAATACTTAACAGTGCATTTTGTTTAGAATAGGATATACTCTACATCTGCTTGCAGGACTGCGGAACTTACATCAACAATAAGCAATATTTTACTTTTTATAGCATCTTTCATCCTAATGGAGACAAAAATACTTTGTAAACAACAATTAATACTGTACACACCACTGAAATACAATCAGAATTCAGTAAGTCAAAATTGTTAGACACTCAATTAACATGCTACCCAGTTGCATGTTGAGTAGTGATTCTGTCCAAGTACACAAAAGCATACCTCTCTGCCCTTATAAAAAGCTCCATGGAATTGTTAATAGTCACGATGAACCTACTCAACTTCTAACAACATGTGTCAGATATCCGCACACAGTAAATTGCACTTTACTCAGAATGTCTTGCATCAACCATGCTGTGACCTGATTTAGTGATTCTGGAAGTCTAGGTAATCTTAACCTGAAAGTCACAAAAACAAGTCACCTCATTCTGCATAAGCTATGCACTTACAAATAAGAGCCATGCAGGTGACAGCAGCTTAGATGCATTAATAAAAAAAGATGGAGGTCAAGGAGCTGAGGTTAAGAGAAAACTGTCAGGGTCACCTTTTCCTCTTGTTTATGATACAGTACTACCTACCTTTCAAACTAGAAGTGAGATGCTTGTGTGAAAAACCACATACAATGAAAAGAGGATAAAACAAGGACACTGCAAGCTATTCAAAAAAAAGCTGGAAAAAGGGATTTTAATATATAGTGTATCACACAAATGCAGTTGTTACAGAATGATATTTTTAAAAATTACCACTTTGAATCTTATCTAAGCTGACTGCAACTTAAACTAATCACCATCTACCAGTTTTTCTATAGACTGTATGAAATGGATTGATGATCTCAAGCTATTAACAAATATCTGTATCATTAATACCATCAACCATTACAATTTGTACTAATCTAGCAGAGATTTAAGGACTGATGGAAGTTAAACTACATTTGCACCCTTCTCATTGGCTTAAAGGTGAAGGATGCTTTGACTGTATAAAGTGCGGAAACCTGCACTGCTACTGTCTATAGCAGACACTTCAGACCCCAGGATTGACAGCCCAGTATCTTCCACTAGCGCTGAATCAACTTTAGGATTTTATTTTTTTCACTTTTTCAAAAGACCATTTTTCAATGAGTTCATTTGTTGCCTGGTAGCAAAAAGAAAGGGAAATAAGCTGTTAAACGGCCTCAGCCCTTCTATCTCTGTCTTACACATTTGTCCTCCATATTGTGGTTTCTACATGCCACACAAGCATCCATATTACCATTAAAATTCATGTGTAACTTTCCTCTTGAATAACTAAAAGTTGAAGGATCTGCACAAAAATTCATTAAGGACTGCAATATGCTTCTAATGTGTATTACTGTTAGGAAAAGTGAGGGGTGATCTAATTATTTTTAAAGCTATTCATTTATTTCCTTTTGTTCCAAAAGTTGAAAAGTTAACTGTATTGTATTTACAAATCTTCACTAGGCTATTAAATAAAAACTCAAATTTGTTTGCTTTACTGACCAGGGAGATTCAGGAGAAGTTAATATATACCCATTTGAAACAATTGTACAGAAAATAGCAGTGTTGTACAGAGCTCAGGCTTTGACCTGCTTAACTTCATTCATAGAATGCACAATTTGTCACGTACAAAAACACAGAGGAAAATGTGAGGTGTTGGTAAGTACCTCTGTTAGTGAGAAACTCTGCTAATTATTACACCAAATAACCATAGTTAACAGGCCAGAGCTGTGAGAGGGGCATGTTTCAGGGCATTAAATGGCTGCCTTGGATGGAGATGAATATATTACACTATGCCCTTTGACAATAAAACAATTTTCCTGACATCTAGAATTCATACAGCTGTAGCAGCATAGAGGAAGAAGGACTCAAGACTTGACTTGGCATACAACGATGTTTCAGTGCCACCTAGTGACTTGCACTTCAATTTTTGTCTCTAAAGACAGTGCATGTAAAGTTCAAAAGCTAATTCTGCTCAACTGTGCTATCTATATGGAACTGAAAAGCATCCCCACACCCACCACTTACAGGGAGAATTCAAGCAAAGATAGGAAATGGTGAGACAGTTTCCTCTCCCTCCCAGACTCCTGAAACATAAAATACCTGTTCAAGTGCAAGATTACTACTTTTCCTCACAATCAACTCAAGATAGACGACTTGAAGAAATGCAAAAAAAACCTAACCTACATAAAGAACCATAGTAAGCTAAAAATAAATAGGTTTTAAAATTTTATTTAATTAACATTAATGAAATATTTTATCAAAATTAACCTACTAGGAAATTTTTACTTCACTGTTTTCTCTTGCTAGGAAATACAACAAAGTTACAGACTTCTGAAAATGACTGATCTTGCACCAAGTCTTCTTCAGAAGTGAAGCCTGAAGGAAACCATTTGGACGAAAAAACAAAAATAGCTCAATGGCCACACTATTGCCACTTTTGGTGAACTTCACAATCCAGGAGTTTAGCAACTTTCAGTCTCAAAATTAGATCAATCTGAAGATATCAGTAATGAGTTCAAATATTAACGTGTTAGAAAATTAAAACAACAGCCAGCAAACGCAATCCATTTCAGAACAAAACAAAACAACATGCAGAAGGTCCTGGGGTCAATTCCCAGGGGGCTGGACTCGATGATCTCATGAGGTCCCTTCCAGCCCTATGATTTGATTGATTGATTGAAAACAAAAAACCCACACATTTTAAATACAAATTCCAAACTTGCCCATAAATTTAAATTTACACAGGGCAAGACTCAGCAAACAAATGCAGAGAAGTCCAAATGACACCTCGTTACAGTGGTTAAAAACCTGAATCTCAAGAAAGATTAATGTCAGCAGAGAGCTGACATTAAAGCAATCCCCTTGGTAAGGTTTCTATTAGGGTGGGTAACTTCACTTCTTTCCCTGGAACTTCTGAGAGCTCAACTACAACAGCATCTGAGGGTTCATACCCTCTGATGTCATTCATTCTATTCTTTAATGCATTATGACTTGTTGCACTTTCCTACTGCTGTAAATGAGGTTGCAGTTATTTCTATCACTGCAACTCTGTGGTGTTTCTGCTGCAGAGAACTATAGTCTATGTATAAACATACTTTGCAATGGATCTACCTTACCAACCTCAAAATGGATATACTATATATAAGAGAGTCCTTATGTTGGTAGAGAATTGAATTAACATCCAGAAAACAATCATTTTCCAAACGCAGTTACACAATAACAGGCTAACTTTTATAGGGAAAATAGACGATACTGAATATCTTGAACTGATAACCAAAAATAAAATTGTGCATTCAGAATGTTAGATACCAGTTTACTAAAATTCTACAATACTGAATTATAAAAAATTACTAAGTTACAAAAAAGATACCAAATTTGTCCTATTGCCCACAAGCTCTTTGAGTATGCAATCTAAGCCCATTGCTTTGCTGTCTTTTCTTCTGTTCAGCTCTGATATCTGATTTCTGTCCCTTCCCTGCATAGAAAGAATAAGGGACCTCCTCCTGCCTGATTTTAATGGCACCTTCTCTATTCTCATTCTCCTCAGCCAATATGCTGTTCTTGACACAAATTATTTCTCCTGCCTCTTCTACTCCCTTTCCTCCTCGGATCCTTGTGATTCAATGATTGTCTAGTTCTCTTATCTTTCAAATTTCTCTTAAAATATCTGCACTGACGACTGGCTCCTCTTCCTCCTTTTTCCCCACACACTCTTCATAACTTTGTCCTCAAATTTACTCCCTTTTCCTTCTAAACTTTGTATTTGCAGAGACATTTAGGAAAGTCCTTTGGATGTAGGAAATCATCCAGTCGTACAGCACCAATTGTCATCTTTATGCAGATAACTTCCATCCCTACCTTGCTGGTTTAGCTTGGTCTTCCCAGGATCAACTTTTGAATCATAGAATCATAGGGTTGGAAGGGACCTCATAGGTCATCTAGTCCAACCCCCTGCCAGAGGCAGGACCACTCCCACTTAAACCATTCCAGTCAGGGTTTTGTCCAGCCGGGCCTTAAACACCTCCAAAGATGGAGACTCCACCACCTCCCTCGGCAGCTCATTCCAAGACTTCACCACTCTCCTAGTAAAAAAGTTTTTTCTAATATCCAGCCTAGACCTCCGTAACCGCAACTTGAGACCATTGCTCCACGTTCTGTCCTCCGTTACTACCGAGAACAGTCGAGCTCCATCTTCCTTAGAGCATCCCTTCAAGTAGTTGAAGGTTGCTATCAAATCCCCCCTCAATCTTCTCTTCTGCAGACTAAATAAGCCTAATGCTTCCAGTCTTTCCTCATAGGGCTTGTGCTCCAGCCCTTTAATCATTTTGGTTGCCCTCCTCTGAACTCTCTCTAGCATGTCCCTCTCCTTTTTGTAGTGGGGAGCCCAAAACTGAACACAGTATTCTAGATGTGGCCTCACCAGTGCAGAATAGAGGGGAATGATCACATCCCTTGATCTGCTGGTAATACTTCTTTTGATGCAGCCCAGTATGCCATTGGCCTTTTTGGCAGCAAGAGCACACTGCTGACTCATATCCAGCTTCCCATCCACCATGACCCCCTGGGCCTTTTCTACACTGCTGCTACTTAGCTGAATGTTTCCCAGCCTGTAGCAGTGCATGGGTTTTTTTTGTCCCAAATGCAGGATTTTACACTTATCCTTATTGAATCTCATAAGATTTCTATTGGCCCACTGTTCCAATTTATCTAGGTCTCCCTGAATCCTGTCCTTGCCCTCCAACATGTCATCTGCAAACTTACTGAGAATGCAGTCTACTCCATCATCCAGATCATTGATGAAAATGTTGAACAGAACCGGCCCCAGGACCGACCCCTGGGGCACACCACTCGTGACCGGTGTCTTATTAATGTCTTATTAATTGAGGATGCAGGAAAGGGTGCAGGCACAAGGACTCAGGGCAGGAGGGAAAAGCAATATGCTATGAAGGTCCACACACAAAGTAGGAGTTGTCCACTTAAAACACCAAACTAAGGTTAAAAGATGTGAAGATCTTTGTATAGTTCCCCCCCACCTTTTTTTTTTTTTTTGTTCTGGACTTTAACCAACACTAAAATAATTAAACAATGCTAATATTTAAATCCTTGTTATTCCTCAGCAACCATCATGCTGACATAAGTTGAAATAGTAGTAGTAGTAGTAGTAGTAGTAGCAGCAGCAGCAGGAGTTGTCCTAAAACCTAATTGGGATTGAGGATTTGAGCAATGGAAAAAAATACAGAGAATGAATCCCTGTCATGAAGGTACTATGATCTATTCTAAACAACAGTTCACACTTCTTAAGAGCCCCAGTATAGCCAGTCTAAAAACTCTGGAAGACACAAATCCTTTGGTTTACAATTTGTAGATAACCTAAAAGGCTTTACATTTTTATTTATTTATTTTGAATGCATAAAAGCTACAGACTTACATTTCTTTGTTTTTGTTTTTTTTCAAGGAAGCTTGGATTCTAGAGTACAAGACAACAGCCTTGCAACTTCAATCAAATTTCATTTTAAAAGATCTTTGTCCAGTGGAAAACTATGTAGTTTAGAGAGTGTATATGTACATGCATCTGCATTGTGTGTACCTAATTTCAACCGTAAACTCTTTGAGGGACCAAAGGTGAAATCTTGGCATCATTGTAGTCAACAGTTTTCCTACTGGTTTCAAAGAGGACAGAATTCCACCCCAGCCTCTTTCCATATCTGTAAAGCAATAAATACACTGATGGTAGCATTCAATTAATAGTTCACAACCCTAATTTTCAGATAGTCTTTGAGGCCAGCTGAGTGAGCTGACTGGACAACAATGAATACATACAAACAAACAAAAACTATCCATACCCTTACATCCACATATAATAAAAGCTGATGATCAACTACAGAGGTAAGCTGATCTTGTAGGATGGCTGTGCTTTTTCTTATGAGAACATATTACAGGCATCTTAATAGTGACTGGACATTTTAGTACTCGGTTACTCTTTTGATCAGCATTTTAGACACAGATGAATACATTAACAGAAGAAATCCAACAGCATGAAATGGGTATCATGTGCCATTTGATCTAGTGTTTGAAGCATGAGTTGGATGGCAGGAGGCAAGCCGGATAGGACACAAGGAGATCAGGGTCTGAAACAGGGCAGGAAACCAAGAATCAGGTTTTGGGAAGTCAACAGGGTCAAATTACCAAGAGATCAGAGTCAAGCAGTAGGAGTTGGTAGTAAAGGGGAGGCAGTCCTAAGCAGTTATGTGGTCAATTTCCTAGCCTGTTTTTTGGTTTAAATGGAATCAGGGAGCCAGTCAGAACCCTTGGAATGCCACTAATCAGATCCCAGGACTGGAGACCTCTGCCAGTGTTGAGCTTGTAGTTGTGGTCAATGTTAGAAGGTCACTGAGTGGCAGGTCCACCTTGCTGGCTCAAGAGCCCTCTCAACCAAGGCTCAACACACATGGCTCTTGCTATTGCACTTGCTTGCTTCTTTATATAGGTTTTTATGAAAACACACTTAAAGCCCCATTATTATGATGCCACTTCAAATGCCTCAAAAATCTCCTCTCTCTGCAGATTTTCCTGTTACTTCCGCTAAACAGTTTTCACCATACTCAAGGGATACATTTTAGATCTTCACAATATAAGATAAGTAACAATCGACAATCCTTTAAAAAAAAAACAAAAAAACACGAAACTACTATTGCAGGAGAACACTAAATATTGCCACTCTGTCCATGGCCCTGGACTCTTCTATCAAATGAAAGAGCGTTTGAAAACTTATGCTGATCCAGACTAGCTGCCTTGTAACAACCCCTGCAAGGTTTGAAGTGGATGATTTAGTCAATTCCTACAGACTATTTTTAAAAGAGTTTTAAAAGTATGAAAAGGGTGCGAAACAGCCTTATAAATATAAATAAAAATATAAATATTATGTACACAGTCAGAGAGCTATTCTGCAAGTGAAATGTCAGAAAACGTTATTCTCTATCTAGTAAGGATCAGTAGAATAACAATAAAAGAAAATCCAGTAGGGCTTTGCATGAGCCTCAGTTATGTTCTTTGGGATCAGGGCCATAAGTATTAATTGTTTTTCTCACAAGGATGAATGGAAGTACCTACTTTAATTGCAGAGAAGTTTTGTATCTGCATGAAACACATCTGAAATGATGTAATGGGGCAAAAGATTTTCTATTCAGGGTCAAATTCCCATCCTGAGGGGAAGATTTAAGGGACTATGACTTTGTGGATTAAATCTTTCTTTGCATGAGACAAATGATTCTACACAGAAGCTAGATACTGCATGACTGGAAATGCCTAAGAAACACACTATTTGTAATATCAAGTGCAACTGGAGAAGTATTACCCAGTGGGAAGCACACTGTAACAATAAATCTGCAAAGTTCCATTACAAATATACTTCAGATGCTTAATCAATATTCTGCCTTAGGACCTAAAATGCTACCATATAATCAATATTGCCTCTATTTTAAGTAGAACAAGGAACAATGGGATTAGCTTGCTCATGGAGACTTCTTCATGACTTCTAATTTTCTGCTTTAGGGAATCTGCTCTGCTTGGAGTAGTTTCAGAGCTATAACACACTTCAAAATGGTTAGAGGAGTAGACTGCATGAAAAAATGCTTTGGTGCAGAAACATTCACAACACAGTTCCCTGCTCGTACAACAAGAATACGAACAAGCGAGACAGGACGTTACCACCTATAAGAAACTGCCATTTGCTGATCAGAGCAAAGAAGGCAGTTTAGGAATGCCACTGACTCATTATAGAGACACTATTGCCAAGGTCCTTTGAAGAGCCTGCAATATTAAAAACATTTTTAAAGGAACATCTCCTACTGTTTTATGAAATGGATGTTGCCATAGAGAAATAGGATTTCAGTAAGACATTGAATGATGACTTCTTTTAACATATATAGCATCTTTCATTCAAAAAGATACAGAAGTGCTACAGAAACAACTACATAGTCAAAATGAGAGCCAACCATATTCCTTTTGAATGTAACAAGCCTCCTTTACAACACTCATAGAACAGAGAAAGGCAGCTACGTATCTGAGGGAACGCTGTATTAAATGTACAGGTCACACAATAGTGGTAAGAGATTCCATACCCACTTCAATCCTTGGCTTTTCTGTTAAAATAGCACACAAGGATGCCAATTAGCTTTAACTGCTTTGGTGGGTTAACAACAACCAGACACAGAAATAAACCACTAAACATTTGTCAGAAAGTAATCCTGGGCTAGAATTCAGAGCAACAAAATGGAGAAGATTCCATGCTGTACTATCCATCTGTTCAGCCATTCAGTCCTCCACAATTCTAGTCAACCATAACATCCAGTAAACAAATATATTTTTAGGTTGCAAATTCTAAGGCACACACAGATATCAAATAGCTACAATTTTTCTCTTTTAATGTCACTTGTAAAATTAATACATAACAAAAGTGGGTTAATACTATTCTGTTTTACTTCATTTTCAATATTAACAATTTGTTTTAATTGTGTGACATGACAGATCATCAAATCTAAACAGGTTTATAACAGCACGATAAATGTCATACAGAATTTTAAAAAAATCCAATTTACTTCTCAAATTTGTTTTATTTCTTTTCTGTAACTAGTAGCTATCTAAAATGATTGTACGTTAAAGTCTGGGAAGTTCCACCACTATAAAATCAAGTTGTTATACTTTACTTCTGATATATTAAATTTCCTCTGAAAATTATGTAAGAAACCAAGCATGATGTATTTTAAGACCATTTCAAGCTATGAAAAGTATGGCATGATCATAATTTGCAGGTTCTTAGACAAACAAAAACAAGGCAAAGATATCCAACAAAGATATCCAACTCAAGGATTTTAAATACTACAAAACAAAGATTTATTTCATGTCCGTGGGCAACTCCATGAGAAACATGGACCTCTCATCTTGTATTTCTGCATTCTTTTGCTTATAGTTAATTTACTTACTTTCTTTTGTATTTAAATGGCACATTCTGAGGATCAGATTTGATCTGCTACACTGGTATAAGTCTGGAGTAATTCCATGGATATCAACAGTTAGTCTGGGCTATACTAACATAATAGAGGCCCAAATTGGGTTTTAGTACTAAATAGTTGGATGTTTTGTGACTATTTAGTCATATATCTCCAGTTCTCTTTGAAAACTTAATAATCTCATGGTTTTCAAACACAGGCTCCATATCCAGTAATGGGTCACAGACCCTCAGGTACTGGGTCACGACACCCTCTGCTGCTGCCACCACAGGACTAGAACGCATTGCTCAACAATGTAATTGTTGAGTCATGGGCAAAAATTATTTTTTTCAACTGGGTCCTGAAGAAGAAAAGTTTGAAAACCACTCCAGTAATCCCTTTAACATTACATAATAGACAGAACTTTTAACATGCTTGTATCACTCAATACCTAAATTACATTCATAATAAATTCTAGCCTAACTAATGAAGCTTCACAGTACTTGAATTACAAGTTTGATGTGATTGTAACAACTTCTCTTTTTAAGTCAGCAGCATAGGAAATACCTTCCCTTTACAATATATGCCTTAAAACAACTTGCATCCCCCACCCTGCACCCCAGCACAACATTCCCTGGTTTTTAAAGACACCATATAGAAGGATAAATTGAATTGCATTTGATTCTATTCAACTTAACAATAACTGCAGTCTTTTCTCTATTGTCAAGAAGCTCTCTATACATGTAAATATTTAATGTTATTACCATCATTCACTTTCGGTGTTCATAATGTCTGATGAAACTTCTATTTCTGTCTATTGGATACACTTGAGGATAGCATTTTTTCATGTCTGCTGCTCAGTCATACAGAGCCTCTGCTTCTCAAAGGTTCTTCAAAGTTCAATAATTTATTAAACACTCAATGTAAGGGTCTGTATCATTCACAGAGGTATCTAATTGTAGAATATGTTGAACTATTAAAGTGTTTCTGATAATTTTTTTTAAATGACAGATGTGCACAAAATACTTTATACCTTTGTATTTGTGCACTTAATGTAGAGAATAAGCTATAGTCAACTGGACAACACCAAGGCTGTGTTTTTGTTGTGGATTTTGGAGACAATTTAAACCAAGGAAAGTGAACATCACATCACCAAAATTCCATGGGAAGTGGGGAAGGGGTAGGGAAAAAAAAGAAAAAAAAAAAAAAAACCAAAACAACAGAAAACCAAAGAAGTAAAACAAACTTTATAAAAGGTACTTTTTGAATATGCTGTACTATTTTACTACATGTAATCCTCTGGTCCCAAGATGGATATCAGTGATAAATTTTATCAGTCATAGATAGCTCTCACACAGATACACAATCAGAGGAACTGGTAGCAAATTATATGAAATACATACACAGAGTAACCATTTGTTCTTTCAAAGATTCTTTACTGCATTGTAACAGTTTCAAAGCATTTAAGAAGTTAATTATGCTGGGTTTTGTTCTATTGCATAAGTTTTTGTCATATGCTGTAATTATATGTGATGGCATGCAATATGCATACTACACACATATTACGTGCCACCATATGCACACAGAGTGAAATTTTCAAGAGAGTTAACGACCCAACACAGCTTCCAATAAAGCAAAATAACTAACTAGAGTTCATCAAGCACTCAACAACTAGTAGCCGCCACTGTTCAAAATCTGTCCTAATATATATATATGCTTTAATTAAGGGCAATTTTCACAGATTTCAACAGGGCCGGATTTTGGTGTTCATAGGCTCTAGGCACTTTCACTCCGAAATGTGCAAAAAGAGGGGTAAACGCCAATTAAATTACATCGATTGACATGATGCACTTTAAACTATTCTAATACTAAACCACATAATTTTCTTTATTTTTCCTTATTTTTTCTGCTTTTTTAATTTTTTACCTCCTTCGTAGTCTGTACAAGTTTCGTAGGCCCTAGGCACTGTGCCTACAGTGCCTAATGGGAAATCCGACACTGGATTTCAAGGTAAAATGTGCTTGCACGTGTATCTGAGGAGATCATCGGGATCACACAGTACAACAGTTATTCTCACACACAGACACTGCCCCTCCTACTCCCTCTGTGGTCCAAATTCCAACCACATGCAAGCCTTCAAATGAAGGTGAGATTTTCAAAAGAGCTCAGCTTTGGCTTCACTCTGCTCACACTGTACTCATTAGGAATTGTACCACTGACTTCAATGAAAGCAAAGCAAAGTTAGGCCACAGCAGAGCAATTCTGAAAATCTGATCCTAACCATATAACAAGAGAGGCTATGATGAGTTGATTAAAAATATACACAATTTTAATGGGTTGCACCTACTCTCCTCTAACTTTAAAAAAAAATAAGAATTTTTAATCATGATGTTTTTATGAAGTTCATAAAAATACATCATATCAATACAAAATAACATTTGTGCAAAATTTACTTTTAAATTAAAATTTTTGTCACTCATCTTTTCAATGTATATCTTCTTTTTATAGTAGTTGAACAGCATGCATTGTGACCACAGGGGATTTAAAGAAAGAACAGTTATTCTTTTCATCCGTGTGGTGTTTTAGTCAGTATGAACATAAGACTAGATCCTGCTATTCTTCAGTGATGCTAGAAGGAATGAAAAAGTTGAATTAAAAATACTACATCTCAGTTAACATAGTTAATGAAAAATAGGTTCAATGTGAATTAAACAAATATATAATCATTTGAAATTTTTGTTTATTTCTGTTCTTCAAATATTACAATTATAAAATAACGGAAAGCCAGTATAGATTTAAAATAACTTTCTCAAGGTTTGTCTTGTTAGTTCAAAACCTATTGTTACTGAAAAAAGACACGGAGTTCCTGACACTATGCTGCTTTAAAGTAAAATTCCTTGAAAACAAAACAGCAGGAGCACAGAGGGCTGTTGTAGGAAAGAAGTGAGACAGCAGCATGGAATGACAATGATGGGAGAAGAGCTTGGAAAAGATGATCTATGCTAACTGCAGCCAAGTATGATGCGGTGAGGTGGGTTGGGACAAGAGAGAAGAAATCGAATGTTCCAGCTACTGGAGGAAAGACCGTAGTATATTGCCCGACATCTCACCATGAAATAACAGTGAAGTATATAGGCACACAATTTTGATGCTACATAATGATAGGGCACGATATACAGCCACGCATGTGAAACTCTATGAGAGGGTGCACTACTGCAATACTTTTTCAAGGGCTTTGAACTGTACAACAGAACAGCATCTGTGCTGTGTGCAACTCATTGTAAAATCCAATGCAAGGTGAAGATGGCCTTCTTTAGGGTTTCATAAGCAGAAGTTTCCCTTAAAAATGTCAGTATTGTCCATCAAACAACACACTGTAATATGGGAAATACCATACTTACTTCCTACTCTAAATACATGGGAACACTAGTAATCTTTCAGAAACCACTGTAGTAACTGTTGGGAACTCTTGACTTATTACTGCAAACAAGTATGCAAAAACTCAGATGCTACTACTTCTGTACCTCTGTGAAAGGATAATTTGGCAAAAAATAACTAGAGAAGCCTATTTTGTTATTCTTGTTCCCAAAGAGTATTAACAAGCAAATTGATCAGTATCAAATATTAATGAAGTACACATCACTCTGCTACCATGAACAGTCCACTAATACACCATATTAGGCATTAATAGAATACAACTTTTCCTGGAAAGTGAGCAAATACCAGAAGTCATAACAATAGTTCAACCTTTCCAAATACGTGCTGGATGCAATGCAGTTGGACTCCACTGCTTCCTGTCTCAATCTGGAGCAATTTGAGGTGGCCAATGTCTTTTTGTCTTAATCAAATGGGAGATGTGAGACAGAGATGAGAAGAATTGAGAGTAGCAACTTGCCAAGTGTGGCCAATAAGGAGAGAGTATAATTTGATTATTTTTATGTAAAATATATAGTTCAATATAAAACAATCATAACTCCTGTGAGCAGAGACCCTTAAAGATTTGTTGGACAGGACCATTAAAAATTACCTGTATTTTCTCAAAACTTATTTTTCAGCTCATTTGACTTATGTTAACTGAACTTCACAATCACTTGTCTGGTAAAGACAGAAGTCTTACTTCCTGTTAAATATATTTCTCTGTATTTGTGTGTGCAGGCACCTATTTCAGCTGTATTTTGTTGACTGTCCTCTACAACATAAGATTCTCAAACTTGACTCACAATCAGGCCTACTTTCATTAAAAGGTGACCTTTCACCTCTTATGCAGCAGCACTAACATAAATTACATTTTGCTGTAGCCCAAAGGTGATAGAGATGAATGTAGGATAAATAAGGAATAATGCAGAAGCCAATTGGGTCAGCTTTTCATTATAGTCCTTCCAGATGCTATTAATCTTACTTCTTGTCAGTAGGCTGAAAATAATTACTTCTAACTATGTTATATACACAACTAGCAATAAGACAGGTCATGAAAGACAAATAATTTTTGGTCCTCATAAAACCACTTCAAAATGGTACTATCAGGGCATCATGGCATGCATTACTTCACATTTCGACTGACACAAGTAGAAGACAGTTCAGCAAATGGATTTATACAGCCACATGAAGGGCACACATTTGTAGAGCCCTGCACAGATACAAATTTGTGGATCCGTATCTGATCTGCATCCGCAAGAAATGGTCCATGAATATCCGTGTTATATCCGTGGATGTGGATATCCACATATTTGCAGGGCTCTAGCTCTGTGAAGATAAAAATACGTGGACCTGTATCTGATATGCACCTGCAAGAAATGGTCCGCTGATATCCGTGTTGTATCCGTGTTGTGGATATCCGCAGATATCTGCATATTTGCAGGGCTCTACACATTTGCTCACAGCATGTCATAAACAACAAAATATTTTTAAAAAGCCACAATATTCCAGACTTGGCCTTGAATTTGCTATGTACAATTCTGTTGTCCACCATTCAAGAAGGGTGTTAATAAACTGGAGAGGTTCCAGGAAGAGCAATCAGAATGATTTAAGGATTACAAAAATACATCTGATAGAGACAGAGTTAAAGAGTTAATTCTATAGGGAAGTTGCTGTTTCAGGAAGAAAGACTGCTAGGCAAAGATGGACTCCATCTTTTGATGAAGGGGAAGAGCATATTTGGGTGCAGACTGGCTGACCTAGTGAGGAGGGCTTTAAAACTAGGTCTGGCGGGGGAAGGAGACCAAAGCCCACAGGTAAGTGACAATGTGGGTGATCTGGGGGAAGGGATGGAACTTGGGGGGTGCCGGGGCTGTAACTCCAGGGATAGAAGAGAGGGTAGTTGGAACATGCAGGGGGGATCAAATAATCATCTTAGGTGCTCTAATGAAGCCCCAATACCTGAGGCAAGTGGGGGAGGTCAACACCGAGAGAAAATGTAGGGAGGTAGATACAATAGAAGTGAAAATCAAAATGGGAAAGTAGGGCAATGGGCCTGGTATCTTTGGTGCCAATACACGAATGCAAGGAGCCTGGGAAACAAGCAAGAAGAATTGGTAGTACTGGCGCAGACAAAGAACTATGATAAAATTGGGATAACAGAGACATGGTGGGATAGTTTGCATGACTGGAGTTCTGCAATGGATGGGTATAAACTGTTCAGGAAGAACAGGCAGAGAAGAAGAGGGGGAGGAATAGCTCTCTATGTAAAAGAGCTCTATGACTGCTCGGAGCTTCATTATGAAAGTGGAAACAAGCCAGTTGAAAGTCTGTGGGTTAAGTTTAGAGGGGAGAGCAACAAGGGGGATGTCGTAGTCGGTGTCTGCTATAGACCACCAGATGGGAAGCTGGATATGAGTCAACAGTGTGCGCTTGCTGCCAAAAAGGCCAATGGCATACTGGGCTGCATCAGAAGAAGTGTTGCCAGCAGATCGAGGGTTGTGATCATTCCCCTCTATTCTGCACTGGTGAGGCCACATCTGGAATACTGTGTCCAGTTTTGGGCTCCCCACTACAAAAAGGACATGGACAAATTAGAGAGAGTCCAGCGGAGGGCAACAAAAATGATCAAAGGGCTGGAGCATAAGCCCTCTGAAGAAAGACTGAAGGAACTAGGCTTATTTAGCCTGCAGAAGAGAAGACTGAGGGGGGATTTGATAGCAACCTTCAACTACATGAAGGATTGCGCCAAGGAGGATGGAGCTTGACTGTTCTCAGTAGTAACAGAGGATAGAACGAGGAGCAATGGTTTCAAGTTACAGCTGGGGAGGTCCAGGCTGGATATTAGGAAAAACTTTCTTACTAGGCAAGTGGTGAAGCATTTGAATAAGCTACCTAGGGATGTGGTGGAATCTCCGTCTTTGGAGGTGTTCAAGGCCCAGCTGGACAAAACACTGGCTGGGATAATCTAGTTGGAGTGGTCCTGCTTTTTTGGCAGGGGGTTGGACTAGATGACCTCGTGGGGTCTCTTCCAACCCTATGGTTCTATGATTCTATAATTCCAGGTCCGAAAACACCAGACAAATCTGGGGGAGCACTAGCCATTTGTGATGATAATAGCTTAGGTCCCATGGATAGGGAGCAACCCATCACTAAATGTTGGGACTGGTGGTAAGCCCAAGGAGTCCAGAAGGGCCATTGTGTGGGCATCTACCACTGAGGCCACTGTGAGCAGAAAGGACGGTCACTTCTCCCGGTTCAACTGCCCCTACTCAGCTGAAGACAGCCGACCCCTCATATGACCCAGAGGAGAAATGGCTGGGAGGAAACCAAGGGGGAGCAGTACCAGAAAGACTCAGAGACAGTACCAGTTGCTCTCCAAAGATGGGGGTTCTTTGCAGTGGGGCGAACAATACCATGGGACCCCTGACACTGCCACTGCCATTAGTAGTACCAGGGCACGGTGCCAAGAAGAGACAGTTTCAGTTGGGGTGCAGTGTGCCAGGGAGCACATCATCATGCTCTGTCCCAACTGTGCCGGCAGTGTAAACAGCGTAAGTTCCCCTCACGAACGCAGTCAGTGACCACTCTAGTGTCAGTGTGCTCTCCTGGTCTGGCACAGCTGTCTGCATGATTAGCTCTCTAGCCACCTCAGAGGTCTTAGAGGTGGAAGGCAACTGAAGTTCTTTCTCCAAAATTCCTTGAGTTGGGGAAGGCACTTACGTCGGACTTGACAGCCCTTCAGCCGGGGTCAGAGTTGACAGTGCCACAGAATGCAGTGCCTGCGTCTAGTGGCCTACCTTGGACCCTTCCTTGGCTGACCTGGCCATAGGAAAGCAGCCTCTCTCTGTCTTCTTTCTCTTGGGTGCTGGCGAGTGTGATCGGTGCCAGTGAGCTTCTCCTGCCCATACCAGGGAGCATTGGTGCCAGGGGTCTTTTTCAGAGTCTTCACTCTTGGTTGTCACCGGTGCACTTCAGACCGATCCGGTCTTACTGGAGCTGGAATCCCCAGCTTCCACCAGGTGAAGTGCCTCTTCCATTATTAAAAGTCTTAACTTTTGCTCCCTATCCTTTTGGGTGCATGGCTTAAAACTCTTACAGATCTTACAATTGACTCACAAGTATGACTCACCCAGGCATCTCAGACAAGATGCATGTGGCTCATCCTTTGGCATAAGCTTGTTGCAGTCAGAGCACTCTTTGAAGCCAGGCATGCTTCAAATGAGAAGCACTAGAAGCGAGGCATGCTTTGATGAGAAAGCCCCAGACTGAAACACCTAAGTACTGTTTACTAAGTACTATAATAACAAAGAACTCTAAGCACTAACTCTGACTGACTAACACCAACTCTAAACAAGGGGAATAGCTGGCTGCATGAGCAAGCAATTGTTTCAGCAATTGTCTGGGTAGTAAGAAGGAACTGAGGAGGGAAGGGTTGGCAGGGATATATAAAGGGGTTTGTGATACGCCCCAGTGGCCACTGCCGACCCTGTGGGTAACATAGGGGAAAACTTTCTGGCTGTCCGTGCATGCAGCACACGCACACCTAAGTTGGAATTGACATGAGAATCACTCAGAGAAGAAACCTATTTTTGTCTGTTTTGGTTTTTGGTGGTGGTAGTTGTTTTACAATTATTCTAATAATGAAACCAGGATGTCTTGCCATTATGCGGAGAGCAGATGCAGCAAGAGACTAATCTGAATGTAAACATTCTCCTGAACTTTCCACAATCCAAATATTGTGACCAAATACTCCTGTATCAGAACCAAAAAGTTAAAGTAATGATTAAAAAAAAAAGTGAAATTGGTTTGTCAATTATCTTTATCCAAGCTGGGTCTCATTGAAAAGGAAATAATTACTTAAGAGCCTAAAAATTCTTCAAATTTAAATTTTTTGGAAGTATCAAGTCTGTACAGTATCTAGCACAATGGAGTCCTCACATTCTCATTGATGTCCCAAGGTGTTACTGTACTATAAAGTTTTTAAATACATACTTCATTACTTGTGCTACTAATTATTTTTAACCATGTCCCTTTAAGAAAGTCAACTCTTGGAGCCCCAGCCTGCTCCCACTAAACTCAGTTGCAAAATTTTGATCAACTTCCTTGGGAAAAGAACTGAGCACTTAACACATTGTCAGTATCAAGAATAGTTCGTTTCAGCACCATCATTATTTACATAAGTCTGCAAATGTGCCTGGAGCTATGATTGAAGCAGCATAAGCTAGTGGTGGCAGCACAGGCTTGGAATTAGGAAATCCACCTTCTGTTCCCAACTCTAATACTACATTTGCTGTTTGAACTTGAGCAAATAACAGCTCTTCTGGGGTTTAGTTTCTAGGTCTTTCAGCTGCACCTAAAACTAACCCCTCCTCCCAGGGTGTTGTGAGATTTATCAATTAACATTAGTTAAGCACTAAAAGAAGATCTTAGATGGATGGCTGTATAAACATTTATTATTAGGCAAAAGGCATACTGTTTAACAAAGATCACTATGATATATATACACATCAAACACAAGCAAGTGTTGCAACCTTTAGTCTAATTCATATCTGGTATAAGTAAATCAATACTACCAATTTAAGTGCAGTTGGTTCCACCTACACCAGATTTGAATTTGGCCTACTGACACCTAGGAGATTAATGATCATGGACATCAATAAGGCTATGTCTACACATGCGTCGTTATTTCGAAATAAGGATTTCAAAATGAGTTATTTCAAAATAAAATCCTTATTTCAAAATAAGTTAATTCGAATTAACAAAATGTTAATTCAAATTAAGGGAAAGCCTGCAATCCAAACGGCTGTTATTTCGGAAGGGATATTTCAAAATAAAGCCGTTTGGACCTGTTGTTTCGAAACAGCTCTTTCAAAACAACAGGTCTACACAGTGTTGTTCCGAAAGAACAGGTCTAAACAGCTTTATTTCGAAATATCCCTTCTGAAATAACGGCTGTTTCGGGGGGGGGCAGGTTTCACTTTTTCGAAATGACAATTCTTATTTTGAAAGGACGGGAGCCGTCCTTTCAAAATAAGAAAACATCGTGTAGACCTAATTTCTTTTATTTTGAAATAACAAGTGATATTTTGAAATAAAAGTGCCGTGTAGACACAGCCTAAGAGGCAAGGAAAGGGCTGTGCAGAGTCTAGTTATATAGGTATTAAAAGCGATGGGAAGATTTGCCCAAAAATAACATGCACATGCCAACAAATGAACTCTGAGAACTAGAGAACTGCAAATCAGAGCAAGAACTAGAAATATATAAGCAGAAGCAATCATTAGCAAGGACTGGAGCAAGCACAGGCAGCTTAAGGGTGACGCTTAGAGTGGTACAAGAAGCTCAAGACCAAAGTCCAATAATGCTGAAAAGCTAATAAATGGCAGTAGAGTAGTCCATATCTTTCAAAGCAGCAAGTGAAATCCTATGTACTAGCCAGTCTTTGTGTACTCTTTGCATTTCAATTACTGATTCTAGCAGTGGGTAACAATTTTGTCTACCTGTATCTCCCTTGTTTTGGTATCTTCTGGCCAATTATGGTAAAAATTGCTCAACAAGATGCATATGTAAGAAAATCCCTTTCAAAGACCAGATGCAAATTTAATTACTTCAAGTTAAACCTTCCATCTTGTCTATGGGCCCTTCAAAAATGCAACTGTAAACAAACACTGTATTGCAATCAGGTGTCAAAGGCTTATTTGATCTCTTGCAAAATATGTCACAAATCACTGGCAGAAACTGGGTTGAGAGGGAGAACAAAGGGAAGAACTGTCAATGGACTAGGTAGCTCATGTGACTGTGCCTATTAGTGTACGGGATCCTTCTGCTCCTGTCTAATGCTGTCCATATAAAGTGCTCCTAGTTTGACAGTGTTCTGTTATCTTGCATTTGATGTAATTTTTCTACAGTAAGCAGAAATCTGTGAAAACAAGTGGTAGTGTAACCAAAGGAAACACTAAAGATACCAGTATTATTTTACTACATCAATTGAATGCAATTCATCTCTTACATGCTATGTAACTTTTTAAAGATATCTCAATATATGTTTGAGAAATGATAAACAACCACATAAAGCTTAGAAGCAACTTAGTTTTACTTTCCAACAGGCTTACTGAAGACCCCAAATAAATCATAGCTAACATGGTCTTTAAAGAAAAAGTATGACAGCATTGTACAACTCAGTTTGGGCAGTATGGTTATTTTTACTTTTCTCGGAAGAACTAAACACTGACCAGTTCCAGAGGGAAAATACCAGACAGCTTTTGGTGTACAACTTGACCAGATAAAACTTCTAGAAAGTCACTCATCATTATATATCATTTAACTAAAATGTGATTCATAACTTTCCATATATTTCACATAATCAAGTATCAGAGCTCCATTTTATATTTACATATAAAGTAAATTTAAAATTAGTGAATGAACAACTCTAAAGAAATGAATGTGGCAGGAAAATACAAAGATATTTTAACTATTCATGGGCATATAATGTTTTATTTATTCAAGTATATAGACATAGTGCAAGAACTTATGTTAATTAAATGCTATGATTGCATAGGTAAAATATCATAAAAGCCAGAAATCAAAAAGTGCACTGGACAAATTTATTTCTAATATGCTATTGAGACTGATGGAGTTAGATAACTCATGAATTTGGCCCAAGATTCCAACTATAATGTTAATTGCAATATACAAGCTGTGCAGTGAGAATGAACTATACCTTGATAAACAGCAAGTGACATAAGAAGCTACACATATAACAAGAAGACCCGTAATAAAAGTTAGTGAATATGTTTCCTATGCCTTGGAAAATCATGTTGGAGGGAACAGTGAATTATGCTTTTCATAAGTTTTTTATTTTAATAGTGTGGCCTTAAATGTTGCATTAATTGAATTTTTCTATTTAATTTCCTAGGTGTGTTCAAGAAAACGTATTGAGAATAAACCTTGAGACACACATTTTTCTGGATGCACCACACCTTTCTCTCTTTGAACTATATACTCTTATATGAGCTATCAACGCACATGCACTTCTAGGAATGCTCTTTAACTCATGAAATATTTACCAGGACTACAGAAGGACTTCCACCCCATTCATCATGGGTGTACACAGGGCACTCCTAGCTTATAAGGTGAAAGGCATGTAATAGACTATGCAATTCTCCTGGCCCCTCTTGCTCCATGAGTGAAATGGATTGGGGACCTAGCTCTCACCAGGATGAGAGCAAAGCTGGATGCTTTCCTCCCTGGCTGAATAAGGGTTTTCCAACATCTTTATTTCTGTCTCCGCCCTGGCTGAGAATCAGATCTTCAGCCCAATGAGATGCCAAGTGACCTGCTCCCACTCATTTATTTCCACTAGCTCAAGTTCTAAGTGTCCCATTACATTTAGAGGCACAACATATGACAGTCCAGGAAATTTAAAAGGAATCTGTGCTCCAACTGTCTTACATTCAGAAAGCAACCATAGGGAGGGGAAAAAAAGGTGGGGGAGGAGGGGAATTTGAGGGCTTGGTATCCAGATGAACAAGCATCTGTAAGGCAAAGCATGCATGTGAGCAGGTGGCATTCCAAACAGGCCTACTCACCACCTTCCTGAGTTAAACAACAAAACATCACTTTGAAGTTTAAACCAAGTTTTTAGGCTCTTAGACATTTGTTTTTCCACATCCAGGAACCATCAGCTCCTGCTTCTAGTTCTCTTTGCTTTTGAGAAATGCTCATCTTCTTGCATTCTGGAATGGACCGATCCATGGGCGGGGGCGGGGGGGGGGAGAGGAAAAAAACACTTTGGAACCTTTAAAATAAACAAGAGTCCTGTGGCACTTTTAAAGACTAACACATTTATTTATGTAAATGTATCTTTATAAATGGATCATTGAGTAATGATGATACACTGATTCAGGAAAAGAGCCCTGCATTCCTATTTAGGGTCTTAAAATGAAAATAATATTGCATTGAGTGAACTGTTACAATAAAAATAATATAAGAAAAACTTTTGAAACCACACAATACCGGAGAATGAAGTGGACATGGGACAAGGACTTATTTTACCTCTTCAGGCAGCTATGTGTCATATTTTAACAAAAGATGTAACAGTTAAAACAGCATCTTATGTATGTCTAATAAAATTAATATATTTTATGTACTGGTATATTTATTTGTTATTAAGCAGATAATACTGATTGTAGGGAGGGGGGTTTTTTGTTTTGTTTTTAATTTCCCCAACCTGTTCTGGTTAGCATAATACAACTGTTTTAATAAGACATCCATTATGTGCATGTTCAGATTCTTTTTCAAATGTTTTTGACTATGCAGTTTTGGGGCTAAATAATTTATTCATATACTGTGGGCACAGCATGCTTCCTTTGCCTGGAACGAACTTTTTTTAAAATATTCCAGATGCTTCCTACACTGCATTTATTATCAAAAAATGTGCTAGTTCTATTTATCTCATTCCAATAACATTTAAACACTACAAAAGTATTTTTCATATCACCATATAACAAACTTGCACACATGAAGCAGAGACTAATAGTAACATGTTTCTATAGACTATTCCATAAATAAATGGTGGATGAAATAATTCCATTTACTATTTATAGAGTTTAATAAAAGTTGAAAATGAGAAAATTGCAATAGACATAATAAGTGATAAAGCCAACAACAATTGTAACAATATAGCTATTGTGTAAATATACTGTTTATATAAAGATTAATCTGTGATTTTTCAATCACCAGTAAATAGTATTATCCACCTCAACTTCAGATTATATTTGACATTGCTATATAATCTACTCAATTTAAAAATTTTATCACTCAATTTAGAAACACATAAAATTAAAAATGCTAGTGTATTATGGTACAAAAATAGGCTCAGCATAACATTAAACCTCTACATCTGACTCCATCTTCAACCAGCAATAGGTACTGTGCCTTTCACTGTTAGGTAGCTGTAAATGCAACGTAGACAGTTTTGCAGGCATATCATAAAACCATACCAGCTATCTGCAGAAGTTCCACGAGGTTTCTTGTTAATATCTACAGTCACCATCTGATCTTAGCACAGAGGCTGCACCAGTAATTGTTCATGTAGAATTTTTTATTTTTAAGAGCTACAGTGCCGATGCTTAAAAGCTTTGATGACTAAACAATATTACATATGTATTTGCACTAATCCCAATAGTAAGTGTAGGACTGAGTCACATGGTCTGTTTATCTGTGGCAAATTCCATGAGATTTTGAAATACCTCATAACACAACATTTTAGATACCGTTTCTTACATTGAATCTCCATCTGTTGAGTTTCTATATTGTCCACTCATCCCTATCTGATTACCTAGATTTAAAATTTCTCGAAGTTGAATTACCTCTAATTTTAAACTTAATTCTTTGGAATGCAAAGGTTTAAGAGTGGGAAAAAATGAGTGATTCGTTTAAAAACATTAATAAAGGCAGTAACTATACAATACCCACAGAAGGTCCAGATGTTGCAAATCATTACTGTTGAGTAATCTTTAAACCACATAAAGTCAAGGGGAATACTCATATGGGTAAGGATCACTCAGATAATGGTTTGCAAGATTAGGCCCTAAATTCATTTAGAGATTGTGAAAGGCACATTTTATACATCAAAATTTTGTTCTCTGTGCACAGAGTCTATTTTGTTAGGATATCAGAACAGACATCTGTTAAGTTTACAGTTAGCTACAACCATCTTGAATAATTCAAATCCTGATGTGTTTCCTTCTCTTCATACCTCTGTCTATACTGATCAAATAGTGCACAAAACAGAGAAGACCAAATCACTGCCTTTATTTAGATTCCTGAAACTCAGTGATTTATAGGAAGTTCATAGATTCTAAGACTAGAAGGGATTGTTATGATTATGTAGTATGGCCTCCTGTAACACAAAGCCCTCAAACTTGCACAAAATAATTCTTATAACATTTAAATGTTGAATTTTGTACCTATTAACATTATGACATTATATTAAATATCAAGAAAAAGTGTAAAACTGGGGGGAATTCGCCAGTACCATAAACCAACATCTCTCCATTGACTTCAATAGAATTATTTCTGCATATGTTTGTCAGTTAGTAGTCTGTCTGTGGCTTTTTCCCCTAGATAACTCCTCACTATAGCTGTTTTCTACAGCTAGAGTGAACTGAAAAAACACCTTTAGTCTTTAGACTTCAAAAAGAGGAATTTAACATTTGACACTTGCAGTCATCCTTTGACTTTTCAGCATCCTGAGTTAGGTACCTCTTTCATTTATCAACAAGCAAGAGTTAATCTCACTCTTGGAATCATACCTATTTTTTTTTGCAACTGACTTCAATACCCAGCACTAAAAACCTTCCAACTTACTCACTGACCACTGGGACTTCATAAGATAGATAGCTTAATGACCTTCAGTTCCAATGTTGCAAAAATTATATTAATGTTATTGAAATCTCCCACATCTTCTGGAGAAACAAGCATGTGAGAACTTTTTAGCTTTCTTTTATGGATATCATGAATAATATTGCACACACTCTACCCACACCTGCACCTCAAATGTGCACCTTGCCCCTTTAAACACACAGCAGTCTTTCACTCTCCTGAGAAAACGCACATTTGGCCTCTTTGAGCATGAAACATGAGAACATGGAAGTTAGTAATAACATATCTTATGTAGTTTGTCTTTCACAAATAGTGCCAAATTTAAAAAAAAAAAAAAACCCTATAAAAAAAGAAGTAACTAGTCCATATGTGCTGAATACTAAATTCTTAGTGTATGCAAAAGCCTCAATCGACATGATAAAATCATGCCATCATATGACCTCATGTTATTTTCCTTATTTTATTTTTCTCCACTTGCAACTTACCATATAATGGTCAGGTCTGAAAAACTATGTTACTTTTCACCCTGGCCTGGGCACCACATCCTGATTATCTGGACGCGTGTATTAAGTCTGTCATATTTTCTTGCTTCAGTATTTACTGTTGTAGCACCGTGCCACTCCCCACTCTGGCATCTCCTGTTGGTTATTTGGGCAATCAGCCCTTAGCCAGGCAGATGCTTCATTCTGTGGTGTCTTGTGCCTGTCCCCGCTCAACCCTTGCTCCCAGGACTCTGGTCTCCACTTGAGTCACAGTCTGTGCCTCCCCCCATTCCGGAAGGATTCTGAATTTTCTTCTAGTTCTCTTCTCACAGGCTCCACTGCAGTCCTGCGGCAATCAAGAACTGGGCGAGGGACCCGAGCCCACCCAGTAATCCAGAGCCCAACCCAAGGACCCTAGTCGAGGCATTCTTTCACTGTTTCTTGCCCAACTCCTCTGTAGTTTTCCCTGGAATGTCTCTCCGCAAATCCAGTACCCTCGACACACTTGCTTCAGACATTCTCAGAAATCAGCCACTGCTCTCTCCAGGGCACTGCCAGTTTTGCATCTTCATGTTACTGGAATGCACTATCCTTGCTCTGCCCAGTTGCCCTTTATATCCTGGCCTCCCAGGCCCTGGCTAGCTGTTGCACAGCTCCTTGTTATTTGCTGCATTTCCAAGGGCTGTCTTAACCCTGTCCTGGTAGTGAGGGACAGGCACCCCTGTCACAACTGTATTTCCTCTTAAACAACATTTTAATAACACTAATCAAAAAGTTAGATGAAATCCCACTAAAGAAAAGCAATGATATTTAATTCTACTACACATCTAAAGACACACTCTGACAATGCATTTGTGCAAAGGTGAACTTCTTCAGCAGGATGACTGAGAGGCATGCCTGAAACACACACAATGCTTTTTGGAGATCAAGGTTATTGGAGGAGTCATACCAACTGCACTGTCTTGTAAGACGAGTCAGCATGCACTCCCATCATGTGGGGACAGCTGGGTTGCCCCCAATACCACTTGCTTTATGCAATCCTTGGGCCTTCCTGACTTCCAAGGACAGAAACTGTACCACACCTCTACTATTGATATAAGATGCAGAGCACTCTTGCGCACACTCCTTTGTACGCCAAGAGAGGGCCTTAGCACTAATTTTGCCCTTAACCACTTGAGTTTTCTGAACATCAAGTATATGACCACTGTGAAGGAAACCTCTGCTCTGCCTCTGTATTTATTTGCATGTCTGGAATCACGTACACTCAGTCATTATCTTGAGGCACTTTAGGTTTATTAAACTCTTAAATTATCCCTATATTGCTATCTATGAATTCTCCACATTCCAAAGTAATAGGAAATGACTATCCCAAAGTTATCTTTGCTTCAGGAACATAAATGGGAGCTATAATAATGGGTGCATAACGATCTTGGGGCTATAGGTGTTGCCATATTACAAAAATACTTAAACAGCCTTTCATACTAGGCTAGTGTTTACTCAAATCACATAAACTGCATGTTCCTAAATACTGAACTGCATCACAACATTATCCCATGATTCAAGAGATGTCAGAATCTTTGTTCACCAAAAGGCCAACGGCAAGTGAAAACCAGGATTAAATGCAGAACTTGAACCTTGTGTGACTGAGGTCAATGGACAGAATCTCTTGGTACATGCCATAGGTCCTATGATACCAAGAGCTTACACAACAAATAATCTTTGCATTTCTTCACAACCTTGTTTAATAATGGAAACCAGTTCTTTCTTCTACCCCTGAGTATATTTTATCAGTAGCCAGAAATGTCAAATACTTGTATGGTAAACAGAAATATCCTAGCCTTTTTTATTTTTACACATGCTGATAGTAAAGGAGGTGACAATATAATCTGCCTAAGGCAACTATCACCATCCACACTAGACAAGTCATTTTCTTTTTATCAAAGAGAAGAGTAGGTCATCACATTTTAGTGCATGTTGACACCACTGCTAGTTTAAAAAAAAAAAATGATAAGAATTCAGTGCCCTTAAGGTACCTCAACCTCCATTTTACCTATTACAGATATTTCATAGCTATGGCATTACAGACAGAACGGAAACAGGTTTGTACACTCAAAGAATGCACTACAAAGGTCTCAGCCTTTGAGACAACCTGATATTTATACTGCAAAGAGCATTGGTGACATCAAAATACTTCCCTTACAGTATCTCTTCCTCTTATTTTGGGTAACAGGATTTACTTCTCTCTCAAGAGTCAATTTAGAACCATAAAACTTTAACTTCCCAAACATGCATGATATTTTTTGAATATATCTTGAAACTGAAAGAATCCAGACACAAAATGCAAACAACTTCAGAATTGTTTTGTTTTGTTTTTGCAAGGAAAGAAACGGAATTGAAAACATTTTGTTTAGTATGGTTCACTCTGAAGCCAGAACTCCACATCACATGGTACCCATCCACACCAGTCCTCATCCACTGTTGTTTTTCTTCTAACAAATGGGTCAAATCATTGGTGCAACTGCACATTTAAAAAAATCTGGCTTTAGCTAGATAATAGTTTTATAGTACTGTTCATCATAACATGGGAGATGGGTAATAGAAATGTGCCACCTTTTGTTTACTATATATTTGAAATTCTGTACATTAACATCCAGAACAGGAGAATACATATACCTTTCTAAAAATAGCTAAATTGGTTTCTCTCTGTCTATTTATTTCTAGAAATCATCAGTGTGACAACTGATAAACACACAGATCATCCTCATGAAGCATATACAGCCAAAATACCAGAAAAAAAAAATTCTTTATAGAAACTACAATGGGAATTTAGTGCTCACAAATAACTTTCCTTTTACACCTGAATAATAAGCATGTGTGCAAGCATGCGCACACACAGTGAACTGCATGATGCAATGCTCTTTCCTCCCCATAAAGGGACTGTTTTTTTGTTCTGTGTTTGTACCATACCTAGCAGAATAAGGTCCTGGTCCATGAATGGAGCACCTACATGCTACTGCAATACAAACAATAAGTAATAATGAAGGTCTGAGTCAAATTTGCCTGGTGATTAAACTGTAGTTCCAAAGAGAGCAGGCATTTCACCTTTAATATAAAACCTTCACTTCTGATTAACTGGAAGGGCTGGTGTTGACAGACTCCAAACAACACTATTTTCCAGGAACTGAGCATCTGGCCTCCTTAAAACTCCTAGGGCCCACTGATTTTGTTTCCATAGTAGTCGTCAACTGACTACCATATAGATAGGATTGGGGCTCATCAGACTATGAATGGCAATCAGTATTACTTTTATCTGGAAAAAGTCCAGTTGATTTTTTTGGGACTCTATAGGTGTTATTTTAAAAAATACACAGCCCAAAATACCTGAAATTAGAGACTCAGTTATGCGCTTGTTTCTGCATGTACACAAATTTATAAAATGAATCCTTAAACTTAAATTTATTCATTGTAGTTACATAGCCTTTAAAAAAAAAAGTGGACCTCGCTAACAAAGATTTACTAACAGCAAAGTTAGTGGTCAACAGTATGAAATACTACTTAGAAAAAAATGTTTGTGCTGGCTGAGAATTATACAGCAAATCCTGACAAGTATGAATCAACATGTTCGACTAACTAATCATGTACAATTGTGGTGTGCTCATATTTGAAAGTGTATAAAAAGTAAAGTCCATCTCAGACATTACACAAATACACCAGCAAATAGTGAAATCAAATGGCTGGACAGTTATCAGACAATACCAGCATTTGAGATTAATAGCAAGAAGGAGGGTGAAGATGTCATGCAGCCCTACATGCCATGGTCTAATTTTTGAGACCAATGCTTTTGGGCAGAGGTCTCTTGCAAGTGACACTGACTATCAACAAGGGAGAATGAAAGATGCCTCTGAAAATACATAAAGGGCACTAAACACATGAAGTGAACAAATGGGGGTTGCTATTCCTAGTCAGTTTCCAAGGTTTATCTTGGTGATTTGACTGATATAACCCTTACGAAACTTGGAGGTGTGTGTAGGAGGCATAGTTGTGGGTTTTATAATGCACAAAAATATTTAAAAATAAGCACAGTGAGTATAAATTAATGAGCAAGATAATCAATGAGCAAAATAATGCTATTTTTATGGAGGGATTTTTTTGTTTGTTTTATATTATAAAGAACCTATACTGAAGCTAAATCTGTTAATCAGCTATTTTAAAATATATATCATTTGGAATGTACCAACAAAGCCATTACGGAAGAAAATATAGGAGGGCACCTTTTAAATCCTTTATAATAAATTGAAATAGGAAAGCTTTTTGGAGGAACAGTAACAGACAATGAATATTATGCTAAAAATAGGACATGACCCTACTAAATATGAACAGTTTCTGTGTACTTGTTGGTATATGCTGCTTTGGCCAAATGATTAATTTATAAACCAAGCTTTTGATTCCATTTAAGTCAATGGCAAAACTCCTATTTGTTTATAGTGGAACAAGATTTGACCGGTAACCTGCCAAGCATGCATTGGTTATTAGTAGATACAAAAATGCCTCTCCAGGAAAGATTTTTCTTGCATGCTTATCATTCGGTGAGCCTCAACACTGCTACATTTTGAGCTTTGATGTATTAATATACACAGTACTCTGCACTTGGAGAGAAAAATGGCTATTCTATATTGACTTTGAGTTAATCAATTAAAGCTTTCTGTACTGGACTCCTTAAAGTATACTCTGCCTGACATAATCAGTACTTCAGCTGTTCATGACTCCTTTTCAAATCACACAAGCTGACCTCTCTCTCTACAATACTATATTACAGTGAGATTCAAAATGAACATTGCAGTTTGACAGTTAACCTCAGGCACCACTGATCTAGTATCTAGTTGCTTATACTGCTGGTTGAAAAGCTGATAGGATACGCAAGACAAGCTGAGAGTTTAACTGGCAGAACTGCTCAAATCTAAATTATGTTATTTGAAACTTAGACCACAAGAGACAACAGTTCACTTTTTACCCTGGCAACGGATTCAACCTCTTGGCCCCGCGAAAGTCATCTGAATACATAGAGCATGCACACACTCAGAAATCTCTTCCTGTCTTATGACTGAAGATGTATTCAACACACTTATTTTTTATGCACATTTGATCATCCTGTTGACAGCCCTGGAAGTTAAGTAATATGGACTATTGCACATAGGTTTCAAACCTTGATGGAGCCAACAGCAAGCTACTTTTGACAGTCAAATAATGACAAGCACATTGCAGGCTGATGCCCGTCATTCATGAACATCTTGGCCTGCTTCAGCCGTTGCACAGCGACTAAGTGGAAGGTCAAAGGTTAAGCTCTAAGAAGACAGCAATGAAGGGCAACTGTCATGCACCACTGCATATCGTGAAGCAGTAAGGAGTGGCTGTCTACTGAAGAACATGCAAAATGTTCTCATTCTGTCCAGGCAGACACATATTTGAAGGTCCTAAATGAGACCATTGCCAATTCATGAAGAGCCAAACTGACAGCATGCCATTCAAGCTGTCTGTCTAAAATTTGACTTTTTTCTACTTCAAATCACGAATGCATGCAAAATATAAGGTTAAGCAGAACTTTTCAGCAATTGTTTAAAGCAAGCTAGAGTTTTTCTTCTTTTTTAAAAAGGCATCTGAACTCTAAAAAAAGAAAAAAAATTTAAGCACAAAAAATAACAATCCACAAGTATTTATTTGATTTTCCACAAGTATTTATTTGATTTTCTCTCAGTAGATTGTAGAGATTTTCATTTTATACATGCTAGTCACTGTTTTCTAAATAATGTTGTTTTTTTTTTAAATATAAGAATACTGGAGCACAATATCTTATAATCAGAGTAAATAAAAACATCTGGATCTCTGGTTTTATATTTGTGGGTTACTATTACAAGAGAATCATATCTATTACAGCATGGCAAATAAATATGTTGAAGTGTTCTATAAAAATAATTTCCATTATAAATTGTTCCATATTACTATTTTAACATTTCTTTAAAAGCACTGTTTCTGAAGAGTTATGTTTGCACAGTATGATCAACAATCAAATTGTACTATTTTGCATAATATGTATAAACCATATTTTTAACCAATTGCCAGCCAAGATTTGTATTTTCTGCTTGCACATTTAAATTGCATGATCCTATTCAGGTTTGTCTGTATTAACATATAAAATTCTTATGAGGAAAATATGAAATGCTTTGTTTATTAGATAAACAGTGATGCTTCCCATCTTTCACATAAACCAAATGCCAGATATTGTATTTAATCATGCTGACAAAGGATCATAAAGGTTAGTTCTTTATGCCCTTTTCACGAACAGCCCCTTTCTCTGGCACCTATGGAAGCCAAATATTGCCCTTTAACAGAACAGATCAACATGCAAATACTTGTTTCTCTTTGCTGGGTCAATGGTACCATCCCACATGTGACACAAGGCACCACTTTGTACCAATTTCTGTCATGCCACCGACATACTAAAGTCTCTACTTGCAAATTGTGTGCTTTGTAAACTAAAGAGAGAATGAATCATCATTATTTATGAGACATACGTTTGGTTCAGAAGTCAGAAAGCCACTTGCTTGTCTCATACACAAATGCTTTATGCACATAAATTCCTTAGTGGGTTCTACCTATAGTTGTGTCTTTAATAACACCAGTCACACAATTAGCACTTATCCAGTTATAAATTCCAAAGGGGTAGCCGTATTAGTCTAATTCAGCAAAACAAGCAAGAAGTCCTGTGGCACTTAAAGACTAACAAATTTATATATCGCAAGAGCTTTTCATGCGGTAAATAAATTTATTAGTCTTTAAGTGCCGCAAGACTCCTTACCAGTAATAAATAATAGACCTAAAAAATCTGTGCAGATTTCCTGATCCTCACCACATTTCATGGGTCTGTAGATGAAAAACAAAAACTAAATAAATCATAAGCATTCCTTTGCAGTTCTGAAGGGCCCTACCTGCAAAAGAAATGGTGAGGCTACTATGCCGATGGGAGAGCTTTTCCCGTCAGCCTCGTCAATCCACCTCCACAAGAGGTGGTGGTTATGTTGACAGGAGAAGTTGCCCCATCAACATAGCGCTGCTTAAGCCATGGCTTCGGTTGGTCTAACTGTGTCACTTAGCGGGAGGATTTTTCACGCCCCTGAATGAGTTAGTTATACCAATCTAAATTTATAGTGTAGACCTGACCTTAAGTCTTTCCGTGGCTCAGTTCTCAAATCTGTAAACTGGGAATCACAGCCATATTTCACAGAGATGTTGTGAAGACAAGTGAATTAAGGACTGTAATGTCCTCAGTGACAGATATGGCAATGGCCTGCAATAGCCCTTTGAGGCCTCACTGTATTTATTTTATATGTTATTGTGGCCTGGGACTGTTTGTAACCTCTCTGGGGGGAGATGTTAGAGATATGCAATACCATTAAATACATTTTGGAGTCCACTGTTTTAAACAAATGTTTTATGAATGACTGTGTTATAATCCACAGGGGAAGAAAATCACAGCTCCTCCAGAAACTAAAAACAGGAGGTGATGATTAAGGCAAATAAACCAGATTGAATCCCCTAACACAATCTCCTGGGAGACATGCACATATTAGTTCAAAATAGATTCTCCTGAGACAAACAGACAAAGATAGGACTTTTGAATAAACATCCCATGTTTAAACGGATTCATGGCCTTTATTTTTGATACAGCAAATGGATGGAACCTTGTGTCAAAGTCTGGGGACAATCCTTAGCAAAGGGTTGGAAGGATTTGACCCATTAGGGTCCCATTAGACTGATAGGTAATGTGGCAAACTTTGTGTAATGAATAAGTTTTTTTTATTGTTTTAATATGAGTTCATTGTAATGCTTTAAGAAAAAAATGTGCTTGCTTATAAAGAGTCATCTGCAATTCCTGACAATTCCATTTCTTCCCTTCTGGAGAGGAAGCAAAGAGTAGATTCTGGTCTGTTTATGCACTGTGGTTTGCTGGGAATATCATAGAGTAGGCAGCAAATGCTGCAGCCTGGAAAACTTCCATTCAAGAGGGAAGGAGACATGGGTCTCTGTCACACACAAGTGACTGCTGAGAGCTGGAAGCCTCAAATGCATGCCCCTGAAGGACCACAAGGGAGGAATACAGGTGACATTGTTCTGATATTATGGTAATGAGGCACATATAAAAACAGGTTGGGAGCAAAGGTGTTGACACTTTGTGAGACAGTGCAATACAGTTCCATAATTCTCTTTCATAAAGCCAAGCACTGTACGGGATTGCCAACTATCATGATTTTACTGTGAATCTCACCATATTTATGGGGGAAGATCATTAAAGCCCCAGCTCTGGAAGTCCTGTGATTATCAAAAACTAACAGCTTTCACCGAAAATGTAATTTTTAACCATCATGAATGCTTGAAACTGTGACCTCTATAGGCAAGAAACACAAGAAGTTTATATGCGATATACATAAAATCTTACGATTGGTGGGGGCACTGAATCTTTGAGCTACTAGGATTACCAATACTGAACACAAGGGTCACCACTCTAGAAAAAAAGAGGAGTGAATAGTGCTGTTAATCTGCTGGCCACCATCACCCAAGGAGTACAGGCCTAGATCTCCAAAATCATCATGGAAGAAGATAATTTTATATGCAGAAACACCCTGCAACAACCCCATCTGCCTAAGCTGGGTGAAGTGGAGAACTAAAAATATTTGCCCTTAATTAATAGAATTAAGATATCATTTTAAGAAATAGACATAAATATAGACATATATATGAAATTATGCTACAGAAGCAGAAATATTTTTGTAGTATCCATTAAACCCATTGTTTTGCACCACATTTTTCTCTACATTTAGGACTCAATCATGCCAAAGCTCTCTATCAGACACAGTGCTAACTATTATGCATGGCCCCACTGACTATTTCAGAGGAGTGCTTCAATGATGTTACTTGAGTTTGTAAGCACTACATCCCATAATAAGTGCTTGTACAATTGGACCCTTGGCTTATTTTCAACTCTGCCACCATCAGAGAACAAAGTAACATAAATACTACAAATGCACTGCATCTGGCAGCAAGGACAAGCCTTAACAGTACAAGTGCTTATTCCACTATCCAGCTTAATTTCAATTAATATGCGCTCAGTTCCTTTTCCATGAAAAATTCATCAACCAACATTAAAACTTTTCGGAGAAAACACAACAAGGGATGCACAAATGTGACCAACTACCTATACTTCCCTTTTTACCCACAATAAGTTATAGAAAACAAAACAGGGATATATCAGATGGTAATGAGCTAATGAACTAAGAACTAAACTTTGGGGACTAGGGAAAGGAAGAAAACCCTAAACTTCCTGTTAGCACAGATTCACATCCTAGCATGACTGATTCAGCCCTTTTTTCTTCCAACATAGATAACCGAGTTGGAAGAACAGAAATGGTAGATAATCTTTCAGTTCCAACTGCTATAAATGGTAAGTAAAGGCCCCATGACCCATTACATAACAGTATCTATTCCACTGTATTTCTCAGTTACATCCCAGCCCTTTACCAGTGCTCTGTGTGACAGTTATCCACCTGGCTCCTACTTTAAGACAGGCAGAACTCAATTCTTGTTTTGTGGAGATTGCGATGATTTTGAAATTTATTGCATTCTGTTTCAAAGACCAAAAAATGATGAACTGTCATATAGACCAACATGCCGGAAAATAAATTCATTTCAAGTCAACTGAAAAACATTTAGGTCCAATTTTAACTTTATTTTATACAGGACATAATTTTGAAAAAAAAAGTTTAAATCTTCTGTGCTGAAAAAAAGTTAAAACAGAAATTTTCAATTTTCTTAAAATGCTTCCACCCACCCCATTTTTTTTTCCAGAATAAATTTTCATCAGAATTAACACATTTCTGTTGAATGTTTTGCTTTTGATGAACAGGCATTTTCCATCTGAAAATTTTTGATCTGTTCTACTTCTACCTTCCCACTTCAGAGGTAGAATAATTTCACTGATGCTGTACATATGCTATTTGAGAAGAACTTGGGACCGAAAGATATTAACATATGAACTTTATATCAATGAAAATCATTTTCATAGTTTATTTAAACAGTTGGTTTTTTTAGAAAAAAACCTGTAACGAGACCTGTTAAAATGTAGATCTTACTATTTCTTCTAGGGTATCCTATCCAATTCGTACTTAACTATGCCCCAAAATACAGCTATTCCTCAAATTATCTTTTTGTTGAGGCCTACTGAATTTCCACCAACAATAAGTGCACAAGATGCAATAGTTTATGAAAAAGAGAGAAAATTTTGCTCTGAAATAATTTCAGTTGGTTACATTACAGCCATAAGACTGACCGGCATGTCCAATCTTACTCTTTTATGCAGGTAAAACTTCAAATAATGTGAGCTGCCTCCATAAAGAATAGCCCAGACAGGCTCTTAAGTAATCAACACAGATATGCCCCGACATGTAAAACAATCACAAAAATATCCAAGTGCACAGCTACCTATGACTTAAGGTGTGGTAAACAAGCAGTCTGGTGGCACTTTTAAAGATTAATACATTTATTTATCCAATGAGCTTTCATGGGAGAAAATCAAGCGGCTGACAAAGCCGGAAGATGGGGAATTTATACCCATTCTGTAAATTCCCCATTTTCAAGTGTCTGACGAAGTGGGATTGTCTCCCATGAAAGCTCACACAATAAATAAATTTGTTAGTCTTTAACAATGCCACCAGATTCCTTGTTTGTTTTGCTGAACGAGACTAACATAGCTATAAGAACAAAAATAGCAACATTTATTTTACCATATTAGATATCCTTTCAAGTATTTAATGCATGGAGCATCAGTTGCCTCAGGGTCATGAAATAATACTAAAAACTTTATAATCATTCATTGATTTACTTTTCAGCATAGTATATCATTTGAATCCAATGGGAACATAAAGAGCTATTTGTGAGGTCAACCACAGTACAGACAGAGGCTGACATGATATCGATGGTAAGGTGGAAAGAAATTGCCAAATACAGCAGATCAATACCTCGTTTCACTGTTACAGCCTTCTGCAGACATAAAATATATATCTTTACAGCTACGAAAATAATAATAATGAAAGTGGGAGATAAATGCTTCCCTCAAGGTAAACTATTTGATTAGCTGAGGGCAAAGGTGACAACAGCAGTTACACAAAAGTAACTTCACACTCTTAAATAAAAGTGGTGGGATGAGCAGCAGATAAAAGGGCGAAATGAAACTGAACAAATTCTAGGACACACAGATGTAATTCTTTTAGGAAGTGGTGCGTTATATGCGGTATAATGGAAGAAAGCCTGCTTCACTAAAACACCTTCCACAGTATGACTATCAAACTTTAAAATATAGTATGTGGAAACTACTGTACTATCATTTATTACAAAGAGGGTTTAAAAGATCTGTAATAAAGTATATTTCACAGTAATGTTTTAATTGGTGATAAATAATGTTTTAATCAGTAATCAATAATTATAAACATACTATGCACGTGAGCATCAAATATAATTGAACACAATGTTACACTCCCATTTGGGCTTAACCGAAAATAAGAAGATCCTATAATATTTTGATGTTTTAGGTTATTAAAAGGTAAATGAATGATTGAAACTATGGATGAAATATTGTAACTTCTATTAGAATCTAAACCTGCTCCCATTGAAATAAATGGAAGTTTTATCACTGAATCCATAGGGAACAATGCAACTCTAACATGATTCTAAGGCAAACCCTGGACTTCAGAAAAGCAGATTTTGGCTCCCTTGGGGAAATGACAGGCAGGATTCCCTGGAAGGCTAATCTGAAGGGGAATGGCATCCAAGAGAGCTGGCTGTATTTTAAAGAAACCCTTCTAAGAGCACAGGAAAATACCATACCGATGTGCAGAAAGAACAGCAAATGTGGAAGGTGCCCAGCATGGCTTAGTAGAGAACTCTGTAGTGAGCTAAAACATAAAAGGAAGCTTATAAGAAGTGGAAGCTTGGAGAGATGATGGGGGGGGGCATATAAAGACATTGCTCAGGATTGCAGGGATAAAATCAGAAAGGCCAAAGGGCAACTGGAGTTGAAACTAGCAAGGGAAGTGAAGGATAACAGGAAAGGGTACTACAAGTATGTCAGCAACAAGAAGAGGATCAGGGATGGTGTAGATGCCTTACTGAATGGGGCAGGTATCCTTGTGGTGGATGATGCGGAAAAGGCTAAAGTACTCAATGCGTCTTTTAAACTCAGTTTTCACAGGCAGAGTCAGCTCCCAAGCTACTGCACTGGGTAACGCAGAATGGAGAGAAGGAGAGTGGCCCAAGGTGACGGAAGGTCAGGTTAGGGGCTACTTACAGAAGTTAGATGTGCACAAGTTTATGGGGCCAGATGAACTGCATCCAAGGGTGCTAAGGGAGTTGGCCGATGCAGTTGCAGATGGCCATTATCTTTGAAAACTCGTGGCAAACGGGGGAGGTTCCAGAAGATTGGAAGAAGAAAAATATAGTACCTATCTTTAAGAAAGGGAAAAAGGAGGACACGGGGAACTACAGACCAGTCAGCCTCACCTCAGCCCCTGGCCTCAAAGAATCCATCCTGTAACACTTGGAGGAAAATAGAGTGATCAGCAGCAGTCAGCATGGATTTACCAAGGGCAAACCGTGTCTGACCAACCCGATTGCCTTTTATGATGAGATGACTGGACTTGTGGATACAGGAACAGCTGTTGACGTGATATACTTCAACTTTAGCAAGACTTTTGATAGGGCTTCCCATAGCATTCTTGCTGGCAAGTTAAGGACATACGGGTTGGAGGAGTGGACATAAGGTGGATAGAAAACTGGCTAGATCAACGGGCTCAGCAGGTAAGAATCAATGGCTCCATATCTAGCTGGCAACCACTAATGAGGGGTTGGTCCTGGGGCACATTCTGTTCAACATCTTTATTAACGATCTTGATGATGGGATAGATTGCACACTCAGTAATTTCACAGATGACACCAAGCTGGGGGGAAAGGTAGACACGCTGGAGGGCAGGGACAGGATTCAGGAAGACTTAGACAAATTGGAGCATTGGGCCAAAAGAAATCTGAAGTGCAAAAATCCTGCACTTAGGCCGGAAAAACCCCATGCATTGCTACAGGGTGGGGGCTGATCGGCTAAGTGGCAGTACTCTAGAAAAGGACAATGCAGTTATGGTGGATGGGCAGCTGAATATGAGCCAACAGTGTGCTCTTTAGCCCAAAAGGCTAATGGCATAGAGGGCTGTATCATTAGGAGCATTGCAAGCAGATCAAGGTATATGATTATTCCTCTCTATTTGGTGCTGGTGAGGCTGCATCTGGAATACTGTGTTCAGTTTTGGGATCCTCAGTACAAAAAGCATATGGACAGATCAGAAAGAGTTCAGTGGAGGGCAACAAAAATGATTAGGGGCCTGGGGTACATGACTTAGGAGGAGAAACTGAAGGAACTAGGCTTATTTAGCCTGCAAAAGAGAAGACGGGGGGGGGGCCCAATTTGATAGCAACCTTCATCTACTTGAAGGAGTGCTCCAGAAAGGAGGGAGCTCAGCTGTGCTCAGTAGTAACAGAGAACAGAACAAGGAGCAATGATTTCAAGTTGCAGCTAGGGAGACCGAGGTTGGATATTAGGAAAAACTTTCTCACTGGGAGAGTGGTGAAGCATTGGAATGTGTTGCCTAGGGAGGTGGTGGAATCTCTGTCTTTGCAGATATTTAAGGTCCATTTAGACAATACCCTGGCTGGGATGATTTAGTGAGAGTGGTCGTGCTTTTAGCAGGCAGTTGGACTAGATGACCTCTTGAGGTCCCTTCCAACCCTATGATTTTAATGTCAAGAAGGCAGATTCACTTCTGGAGCTGCTAATGTGCAGTACATGAAGAATCTGAAGAAAACACAGCCTGTGCCCCGCTTCCAGTATTACATAACAACATATTCCAGTTTTCTGCGTACAATTGTAGCAATACAAAAATTAATCTTCAGCCAAATGAAACCAAAACTTTATTGGCCCTGCTCAGAAAGGTCCATTTCTGAGTGAGAACTGTCCTATTTGAAAACAAACTTCTATTTTCCTTTAATAATAATATCATCATCATCCTCATCATCCTGGTTTTTATTTATTTGTTAAATTTCCAGACATATTTGCCCTAACTTTGGATTTCAAGTTTTTGAATTTCATTTCAAATATCCTGCACAGCTCTAGCCACTACTGCTTTTACACAGTCCATTAGTGCACAAAGACTGTCAATTCCTTTTCAACTATACCCATAAAATAATACTGTGGTTACACCCTGAAAAGAAAGGGAACCGACAAGGGTGGCTCTATAGTGTTCAGTGTCTTTGGGGAACTCCAAAGATTTGATAATTTGCTGAATTCCAGTTGTGTCTTTTATGGATCTCCACTTTGTGTTTTTTAATATTATGGATGAGGTTATTCATAAAAGAAGTTAGCACTAAACAAATGATGTGGGGCTAGACCATTCGTCACCTGTAGACATGATGAACAACAACAATGGATTTCTGTTCAGACATGGTGTGTGAGAGGACACATGAAAGGGCATGCCACTATTCTAGCATCACTCCTCCACTCCCCCAGAAATCCATCCACAGTAGTGTCTTGGGGATCCATATTTGAGCACTGAGAGGGGCATGGGTTCTGTCAGAATGTTGTTGCCCTATCCTCACCCAAAGCAGCATTACTTTATTCACTTTTCCCCATACATAGGTGAGCATTTGCACAAAGACACTTCAGAGGGATTCAAAGCAGCAGCTAGAGGCTTTGGACACCCCAAACATTCTAGGGGTTTAAAGTTCAGTTGGACTAACTTGGATGACTATTTACACAAATGCTTCACTGTTTGCAGCTCCATAAACAATTGCTTCCACATTTTGATAAACCTTAAACTTTTAATGTCATGTATTTCTAAAACTCCAAAAAAGTGCAGGGTTTTTGTTTTTGTTTTTAACATATGTAAGCTATTAAATACATAAACCACTGGCATGGAATACAAGTGTCATCTATCCTAGGAATTTTAAAGGCGTATTAAGCCCTATCTTGCAGACAGACCTGTGTAATGAAGCAGATCCCAGTTGAAGCTTACATACAGCTGCAGAAGCAGGGGGTTAAGCCTTTCAGAGAATGCACACAATGTACTCTTGGTAAGGTTGATTCTTTTAAGAATAACGTAAGTGAGATCTTTTAGAATAAAACAAAATTAGAAGAGAAAGAGTAAGTAAGAAATAAACAATTCTACGAGCACTGCTAGAGTTGGGATGAACTTGACACTTTAAGCATAAAAATGGAAATCCTTCCCCACAGATCTGAGGGTGATTCGTACACATCCAGCATTACTAGAGGCTTGTCTAAAAACTAAGCATCCAACCTCCAGCTGTAGACTCTGATCCTCTGTAGAATGTCTTAGAAGCAATATCCCAATAACTTTATAAAGACTCCAAAAAGGGCACAGGTCCATGTTAATGAATCCTGATGCCGGAACAAGCCATTGAAACCATTTCAAGTAGCTCTGCTGTTTTTAAAAAGCTGCATTCTGTGAACTGATGTGCACCTGCAATACCAGGTATTATTATTACTAAGTATTTGTATTACTGTAGTCTCTATAGAGTAAAGACCGCAACCAAGACCAGTGCTGTATTGTGCTGGGCATTAAAAGAGACCTCCCTCCCCTTTGATCTCACAGTCTAAATAAATAAAACAAACAGAGTGAGAGAGGCAACAAAGGAACAGAGAGATGAAGCAAGAGAAGATAGGTGGCAGAGCCAGGAATGGAGCCAGGTCCCCCAACTGCAAGTGCAGGACCCTGTCTCACTGAAATCAATGGGAACTGAAGGCACTTAGCAGACTGAGATAAATTCATAACGTTACATGCGACAGTGAAAAAATATTCAAAGGTTTAAAAGAGAATATTTTCAAGATAGCAAAATGCAAACATTCTTTGCATTAGTCTCTGACACACTCTCCTTACAAGACTGGATCAACAAAGCATAAATTAGAGGTTTGCAATAAAAATCCAAGTAATTTACTGTCTTTGCACTTATTGATATCTTGCACTTGCAAACTTCTGATCTGGGGAAGATGGGCCTGTTCTTATTTACAACAAAACCAACAGTCTGCATGTAAAACAGCATCTTTAATATATCTGGGAACCTAAAGTGCCCTCATAATTCAGACCAGCAATACAGACACTCACTCCTTAATTAAGTGGGTGATGTTCTGTTTAAAACAAAAAGACAACCCTGGGCTATAGCTAAGATTAAGCACTCACTGTTGCAAAGCTCCAACTATTATCAATGTAAAGGCTTTAAATAATGAAAAATAAATCATTTAATAGACTATATTCAATAGTAAGTAGAAATCAGGACACAGACTGATTTGGATTAACACACTTTCAGTTATAACAAGTAATTTTACAGAGGATTAGTATCTTGATGGTCTGATCAATACTAGGCACTGCTGCTATTACAGATGAAGAGAAAATTACCCCTCAGGTAATAAAGTGTGTGTGTCTTGGTTCTCCTTCATTTGCTGAGTCCATTACTGTAATGGTTCCAGCATTAACAGCTGGGGCAATTTAAACAGCAGGGTTGTGATGAATTTAAAAGCACGAAACATTTACCACTCATTGCCTCTTGTATTTTATCCTGCATATGCAGTCTCTACCTAGCGGTCATTCAATATACAGATCATGTTTTGTGTAACAATCAAAACTATTTCTCAATTATTGTCTCATTAATAATGTTAGGAGACAATAGCGTGATTAGAACTAAAATTGCTAGTGACATACTTGCTGCTGATTCTGCTAAAACACGCTCAGTATACCTAAGCAAGCATAACATGACAACAGGCTTATCCAAGTGCATATAAAGGGTTATGTGAAATTATATTACCAGATACAGATTCTTTAAGAAGACTGACAAAAGAAAATATAATCAACAAATTCTAGATTTTATTGTTTTAAGAAAAATGGAAGCAAGAAAAATGGGAAATTAAACAATTATATAAACAAACTACAACTCTTAAATTTGAGATATTTAACAACATAAAAAAAGACTCCTGTTTTACAGCATCAGCCTTGGCTCCTCTCCCTTCTTACTGCCTGTTATTTTGAGAATAGTTATTATAGTTGATGGTGTGTGCTAATATGATGAAACTACCTAACTGTTTGGTATGTTACAAACAGCAAATGAGGGATATGTGTGGGTAATAACCGAAATCCTGGTTTCTGGCTGGATGAAAGCTCAATCTCAACATTAACAATGAGAGTCCTGTGGCACCTTATGGACTAACCAATTTTTTCAGGCATAAACTGCAGATTTCTTCATGCATCTGACGAAGTGGGTTGGAGCCCACAATAACTTATGCCCAAAGAATTCTGTTAGTCCATAGGTGCCACAGGACTCTTGTTGTTTTTACTGTACATAAACTAATATGGCTACCCCCCTGAAAACCTCAACATTGCATTACTAATGAGATTTGTAGAAGACTTCATTTTCCTTTTACTTTCTTGTAAATAAAATTGTTCCTGATATTTTAGCAAAGGATAAAGAATTCTCTATTACTTTCCCTTTCAACCCTGCTCACATGCTCACACACCAAAATATACATAGCTAGCATTAAAATCCTTCTGAACATTCATATATGTGCACATTAATGCACTTTATTATCTGTACTTTCACACACTCAAATGATCCCAGTGGGTAGACAACTGTCCTGAAAGTTGTATAACTATGTTTAATAATAGTGAGACAGATTCATTGCTGCTAGTTCTTATTTCTTGTATTGTACAGCCACTTCGTACTGATGTAAATGACTGCGCAAGGTGGAGATTAATAGTGAATTGGGTGTAGAAGTATCATCCTCTACAAATTCTGTAAATTATTATTCCTATTAAGGAAAATAACATTCTTGGTAGGCCTTTTTCAACCAATCCTAATTTAGTTGCTAATCCGGTGAACTGTGACAAAGTGGGATTTTCTCCCATGAAAGCTCATGTATTAAATAAATGTGTTAGTCTTTAAAAATGCCACAGGATTTCTTGTTTGTTTTGCTGAACTTGACTAACACAGCTACCCCTTTGGATCATGCAAGTTGTCCCAGTGATTACCTGTCAACTGCAGTGGCAATTGCTTAGCCCCCTCAGGCTTATGCTTATTTAGAAACAAAGAAAAAAGAAAAACAAAACAAACCCACACTCCAAGTAATGCACGCATTGCTTTTAGAGAAATGCATAGCTGCCATGGATTGAATTTTGAAAGAAAACTGTGACTATTAAGAGGACAAAGTGTATGAAAGGTGAAAAGACACTGGGTTTCAAGCTTTCCATTTTTTATTAAAAGCATTTAGAACACTCAGAAAATATTCAATCAAATTTTAAGGGGGGGGGAGGAGATTCTGGGCTAAGAACAAGAGTGGTAAAATTCTTTTGTTTTTAAACTTGCAATTTTTCTGTGTCCCACTAAATAAAGGAAATGGCTCGAACCACAGCCTAGACCAGGCGTGGTCAAACTGCGGCTTGCAAGCTGCAAGCGGCTCTTGAATGAAAAAGTGTGGCTTGCAGAAGTGCATGGTGAGGAAAAGCATGGCATGATCAGAGACAGTGGAGAAGTGGCAGCTTGGTCAGGGACAGCAGAGAAAAGCGTGGCATGGTTGGGGGTGGTGGGGAAGCACCAGCAAGGTCCAGGACGGTGGGGAGAAGTGCAGCATGCTTGTGGATGGCAAGGAAGTCGCAGCATTTTTACTGTAGGCCTAGTTTTCATGGTAACCTTAAGTAATTATTAGAATCTGACATTAGTGGGATCAATATTTGCCCTCTTTTTACGATAAAATTAAACTGTACAATGAATATTAAACTTAGTAATTTTGGAGTAGGTAAAGTATATGGCTATATGCCTAAGTGTGGCTCACGAAGTTTTAAAAATCAACTTGTGTGGCTCTTGAGTTCCCTAAGTTTGGCCACCCCAGCCTAAACTGTATCAAGAAAGAGACCCAAATAAAAGGTACATGAGCATAATTCAATTAAAACTATGTATGAAGTGAAAAGAACGACTCATAGCTGTTGAGTATTCCATTTAAATGACTCTCCTATTGGAATCACCAATCAATAATGTCTAGTGCCCAACAGCACTGTTCTCTTTTGATGCTGACCACTATAACACACACAAAAGCAACTCTTTGGTGAAGGCAGGACAGGAGAACTAGACTCAGAACAAATAATGGACTAAATGAGAGCTGATGGCACTTAGCGCCTCCCAGAATCAGTTTGGAAACATGAGAAAATTCAGCTCCATGAAGTTCTGCTACTTTCCATCACTTTACACTTTATAAAAAATTTCCTCTCTCACCCCCTATGGGTGGTATGTGTCATCCTCAACCTCGGGTCCTCTACCAGAGGCCTGGGAGTTTGAGGGTTCTGCGCAGTATCTTAGCTGTTCCTAGCACTGCACTCTTCTGCACAGAGAGCTCTGATGTTGTTCCTGGGATCTGTTGGAGCCACTCTCCCAGCTTAGGAGTCAGAGCCCCGAGTGCTCCTACCACCACCGGGACCACTTTGTGGATGGTAAGCCCCCCCCCCCACACACACACGTGTATATGCAGAAGGGCATGTGCATTCCATAGGTCACATGAACTCCAAAAGCATATGGTACATGGCAACTGAATCATTACAGAAGTCTCACAACATTAATGAGAGCAGAAAAGTTTTTCTAAAACAGCATAAAACAAAAACCTGATGATGTGCAAGAAGGCTTTCTCTCAAAAGATCAGTGCTTGCTTATCAGGAAGGCCTAACTCCAGCCTCTATTAATATGCAGACAGTCCTCTATGCATGTACACTTCCTCTTGTGGTATAACCTCAGTATGCAGATGAAAAGTTTAAAACAGATGCATGCCATAGTTAATATCTACCACCTTCACCCACAGGTGTTATTGCACCAAAGCACACACATGCAAAACTGCACCAGAAGATGCCAAGAACTGACCCAGGTGCAAGGTGTTTTTTAAATTAAAAGTTTTTAAAAAATACTATTTTAAGGAGTTTGCTATTATCACCTCATCTGTCCCATTATGTCACTGCAAATGGACAGCCCATGACGTGGAAGAAACATACTGCCTATTTTGACACTTCCAACAAGCAAAGGACATCAAAGTTCCAATTAAAAACAAATAAAAAATAATCATAAATATGTAGCACCTTTATTCAATGTTTCTCATTCCAGAATGGAGAGACAGGCCAAAGGATTCACAAATCAGGCTAGCTTCTCTAGTCCAACAACTCTCCTCCCAGCAGCAGTACCTGTAAATTCTACTCTTCAGAAGGCAGGCTAATCTGACTCACTAATATGTGGCTCGTCTATAATATTTTGAACTGGTTCAGAATGGAAGTCTTGGTAAAACTACCGCTTGCAAATGCAGTCAGAGCTGCAAATTTGCACTTCCCTTGCCTACAGCATTTTTCATCTGAGCAAAATAAATCAAGGACATTTAAACTCCAGCATTAAACAGTATGCTAGCAACCTGCTCAGAGCCTGAGGAAAGAATTGCCCCAATTTAAGTACTGGGGTGTATTTTGAAGTTACAAATAAATGCACATTGCCAAAAGTGCAAGAGCACTCCTTTCTGTTTAACCCAAACATCTACCCACAAATCTTTGCTTTCTCCTCTGTCAGCTGTCTCACTTATTCTCATTCTCCCCACCATTCTTTCTCTTCAGCATGCAAGTATGCTCAAAAGACACATTTTCCTCTCCACCTACTGCTTTTCCCCATCCTTCCCTTTTACATCCAAATTCTTTATGAATGTACTCCTCCCACCGCTTTTGCTTCCCATAAACCTCCCCTGCAATCCAGCTCTCTTCATTCACTCCACTAAAACCTATTTAATTACTGTCATCAATAACACTAAGGGCTACTTCTCTATTTTTATCCACCTATTTCTCTCTCCTGCCTTAGATAAAGCTGATCACTCCCTCATTACACTTTTGTGCTTCTCTGCCCTTCTGGTTGGTATTCCTGATACCTCTTCAGCAGTGTCTCCTCTCTCATGTTCTCAGAAAATTTATTCAAACTCCTGTCCGCTTTCTTCCCTAAAGTCTGTCCTTGGATAACGTCATCTGTATTCCTAATTACAACTACTTTATCAGATGAGTCCAAAATACAGGTAAAATGTACTCACTGCATAAGCTAAAACAGATAACACGGGATGGGAAAGTTAGTTTTTGAGCTTCAAGTATACACTTCACAAAATCATACACCTATGCACTTTAACTCCACAATTCAATTGAGTTCAGTCCTTAAAAAGACCAACTTCAAAAGAAACGTCCAAACGCTGTCCTCAGCATAATGAAGTAAGGTAAGACAGTGCTAACTCCTAAGAGTTGATGATCTGAAAGGAATAAACAGGGACAGTAGCAGAATACATTATAGGAAGCACAGAAAATGAGCAGATTGTAATGGTGCTTTAAAAAAGATTCAAGGAGATAGACCTGTTTGCCTAGTTCTGCAAAACAAACAAGGAGTCCTGCAGCACTTAGAGACTAACAAATTTATTTGTCGCATGAGCTTTCGTGGAAGAAAATGCCACTTTGTCAAGACGCTTTGAAGATGGGGGAATCTATACAATGGTAGTAAAATAAATACAGGGAAGTGTAAGTCATGGAATCAGGTCATAGTGTAATAGCAAATCAAAACAGTTAAGATTCAAACACTGGAAAACAGCATACAGAGGAAGGTGAGGTCAAATCACCTGTTGTACTGGGAAAAGAATCCATGGTCATGATTTAATGCACTTTGACACAGTCAGATCTGTATCTCAATTCCAGTTCTGCTCTTTCTCTTTGAAGTCTTGATGTGTTGATGGATTCTTTTCTTAACAACTGTTTTGATTTGCTATTACAGAATGACCTGATCCCATACTTACACTTCCCTGCATTTATTCTGATCCCATTGTGTAAGTTCCTCCATATTCAAAGCATCTGACGAAGTGGGATTTTCTCCCATGAAAGCTCATGCGATAAATAAATTTGTTAGTCTTTAAGTGCCACAGGACTTCTTGCTTAAAAAAAAAATGATTAACTCGTTTCTTGTAGAAATGTCTTGAATGAGGTCAGCATGGTGTCCTGTAACATGAGATAAAACAGCATTCTGAGCAGAGAGAATATTATGGTTCAGGTTTTGGCCTCTCCTAGTTCAGTTTTACATGTACGTTTTTGCATACATACAGATTATAGCTATTAACTGCAAGCACCTTTTTAAAAATGTTAATGGAGGAAAGCATAAAGGCAAGAATAAGAAAAAGAGCCAAACGGGAGGCACTGAAGTTGCAGTCATTACCAAAGAGGAAAGTCAGAAGAATATAATATGAGACATGATCAAGTGGTGGACCAGGCAGAGTCGTATAGGGACATACTGCTTCATGCAAATCACAAAATTCATTACATAAACAATAACTGAAATATATTTTCTAGGAAAATGCCTGAATGAAAATATAACAAGTTATGCAATTCCCTCATAATAAATTACCTTTTAACATTTAAAAACAAATTAATACTAATGTTGGAAGATCAAAAATTGCATACAAAGTACCTATTAAAGACCATAGGGATACCCCTAACTTATACAGGAGTAAATGAGATCAGAGTTAGGCTTTAGAACAAATAGATGAAACATTTCACACACTTAACACAGACATAGAAGGGCTTGTATTCTCCTTTCAACTTACAGTAGTGCACAGCAGTATTTCCAATGAAATCTATTAAGTTAAAACAGTCTAAAATTGCCATTAAAGGAGAATCAGATTCATAATATTAATCAAATACTACTTGTGGACCCTAGAAGGTCTCACAGGTATTATATAGTTAATGGTGCCTTCAAACTATATAATTAATCCTCTCGGTTAAACTTTCAACATCGGTTTATGGTTTGTTTAAATTTACACACAACATTCAAGAAAACAATTCAAATACCAGAAAGCTATAAAACACCACTTAACTATCCCTATCAAATACATTCATATAAAATTATTTGGATCATCCGGGCCGGGGGAGAATGTTTTACTTAGAAGAAGAAACTGGGGAAATAATTTAATGTATGTAGTATAAAAATTTCTGCTTAAGAACACAGCCCAGAAACCATGACAGATCATGGAGATCGCATCAAAACCAGGAATAATCATTTTATTTATTTTCCTCCTATTCTGTAAATTCCCCATCTTCAAGCATCTGAGAAAGTGGGATTTTCTCCCACAAAAGCTCACATGATAAGTAAACTTGTTAGTCTTTAAAAGTGCCACAGGACTCTGTTTTGCTGAACTAGACCAGTGTTTCCCAACCTGTGTGCTGTCAAGTCTGAACAGGTGTGCCATAAAATTTTTTGAAAAACTACTCAGAGTTCTGGATTGGCTCATTAGCTCATGAATATTCATCAATTTGTATAGAAACTATAAGGTGGTGTGCCTCCAATTAATTAAAGCTAGCAAGGTGTGCCATGGTAGAGAAAATCCTGGGAACCAGTGAACTAGACTAACACAGCTAACCCCTTGAGAAATTAGCAATAACCATATGGCAATTCCATCCTATGACTTCAAAGTCATCTATAAAATAAACCGTGCACGGGGAGAGCTCCAGGTTTCTAATCCCTTATCAGAATGTGACGATTAGCACTCAAGGACAGCAGACTCACAGCCTGGGGCTCAGACACACCTCTTACATCACCAAAAGCAAGGCAATTGTGTCCCATCATTCCCGGCTGGCCACCATAACGAAATGTCACATGCTTGACAAAGACGATTTCGTGACCAGAAGGCAGGAGTTGCACTGAGACACCAGCACTGCCCTGCACACATCAAGAACTCCCCAGGGGGCGGTGATCCCACAAACAGTTTTCTCCCCAGCCCTATGAGGAAAGACTGAAAGCATTAGGCTTATTTAGTCTGCAGAAGAGAAGATTGAGGGGGGATTTGATAGCAACCTTCAACTACTTGAAGGGATGCTCAGGGAAGATGGAGCTCGACTGTTCTCGGTAGTAACAGGACAGAATGAGGAACAATGGTCTCAAGTTGCGGTTAGGGAGGTCGAGGCTGGATATTAGAAAAAACTTTTTTACTAGGCGAGTGGCGAAGCCTTGGAATGAGCTGCCAAGGGAGGTGGTGGAATCTCCATCTTTGGAGGTGTTTAAGGCCTGGCTAGACAAAACCATGACTGGGATGGTTTAGTAAAAGTGGTCCTGCCTCTGGCAGGGGGTTGGACCAGATGACCTATGAGGTCCCTTCCAACCCTATGATTCTATGACTTGAAATTGGGGAGGTGTAGTAGGAGGTGTGGGGAGGTATTGGGGGTGCTCACTAAATTGGTATAATACTGCTACTAGTTGACAACTGTTGGGAAATTCAGGAGAGTAGGGGGGGTATTAGGAAAATCCCTGCCCCCAACTTCACAGGAAGTCAAATGTCAACCGCAGCCACAGGCACTTGCTGAACAGATGGTCCCAAGAGCTGAGCACAGCACTAAAGCAGGATGCGAACAGCAATATTCTCCCCAGGACTTGAAGTTAGGGGGGGTGTCAGGAGCATCACTGCCCCGAGGAAGGACCTGGGACAGCAGTCCAGGCCCTGCCCCCTGACCCCAGGCCACGCCCCCAGCCGGGGACAGGGCAGGGAGTGGCAGCCACAGACGCAGGGACACCCAGCCTAGGAAGTGGCTGGAAGCTGCCGCGGGCAGCTGGGCCCTGGATCTCCAGCTGGATCCAGCTAGAGACAGGGAGAAGCTGGGGCCCCGGCCCTGTGTGCCAGGCACCACTGATGCTCCTGGGGGGTGTAGAGGGATATTGGGAGTGCTCACTAAATTGGTATAATAGTGTTACTAGCTGACAACTTAGGGGGTATTAGGAAACTCAGGTGGGAGCACTGTTCCCTCTAAGCTGTGCGTGTGTGCACACGCCCACAGGTCATGAAACCTGTGCACATGACAAAATAAAGTGCACACAAAAATATTTAATAGTGCTAATACTGGTGCTCACAAAGAAATGTCTTTGCGCACACAAAGAGATTGTTTGCGCGCACAGTCTACGAGTCATTAGAGGGAACACTGGGTGGGAGGTGTAAAGGAAATCCCTGGGTAAGGTTACGAGATGTCAAGCAAAACGAGGACATATCCTCCTTTTTACCTTCAGGTCCTTCTTTTTACCTTTAGGTCCTCCGTCTGGCAGGCATTTTAAAATACATTATTTTGTCTCGCTTCTTACTCATGGGGTTAAAGGATGCTGGAATGCCCCGTAACACCCTATTTTTAGGGGGAAGCGTTCCAGGGCCCCCTACAAACAGAAGGCTATCACTTGAATACTACATTTTCTCCATGGGTCCTCCAATGTGCTCCTTTTTGTACTTCCCTGTTCTTCCTTCCAGGCTTTGGTATCTGGTAACCCTATCCCTGAGGGACAGCAACCCATCAGTGCGCCCAGAGTCACGGGACGCGTGGGGGCGGCTGCGTTTTAAGGACAGGACGGCGCCCAGGCGGGTTTGCTCTTTGGCTTGAAGCAAAAACTTCGCGGCTGAGATGCACAGCCGGGGGAGGCACCCGACGAGGGGGTTCAGGCCCGGAGCCATCGCCTCCCGCTGAGGGGAGAGAGGGGGGCATGAGTGGGCAGCCCAGGCAGGCTGGGGCGAGCTCCCCTCAGGCGAGAAATCGCCGTTGGCGCCACTGGGGGACGCCAGACGAGCTGAGACGGCGGGGGAGGGAGGAGCAGGAAGCAGCAGAAGGTACCTTGGCTTCTTTCTCCTCCGGCCCTGCCGCCCTCTTCATGCTGCCACCCGGCGTGCAGCGCCGCGCACCGCCGCCCGCTCCTCTTTCCAGCCTCGCCCGCCGCCGCCGCCGCCAGCGCGGGCCCAGGACTACAACTCCCAGCATGACGCGCGCGGGCGAACGACGGGGCGGCCGCTCCGGACCCGAGAACGCTCGCGCCGAACTACAATTCCCAGCGGGCACCGCGGCGCGGCTGCGCGCCGAACTACGATTCCAGCAGGCGGCGCGCCGGAAGTGACCTTTCGCGTAGCAACGGGAGCCGTTGCTAACGGTGGCCGCCCGCCTCGCAGAGAGGAGGACGCGGGGCCGTGAGTAGGGGGCGAGATTTACCGCCCAGGGGCGGGCGCCACCTGGGCCCCATCCGCGCGGCGGGATCCGGGGCTGCTGCAAGGCCGGGGGGGGACTGAGCCCTGCGGGGGGTTTGTGTTGCCGTGGGCGGGGGGTGGCCTGGAGGCTGCCACATCCTGTCCCGGGCCCGTGGTGCCCGTTTTCCTTGGGGTCACCAGGTCACGTGAGGGATGTGAGGCACCAGCCCGTGTTGCCATGGTGTCCTGTTCCCAGAGATTTGCTCTGAGCACAGGCCTGGGGCCGGGTGGCCAAGGGCTAGTCTCAGCCTTACTCCTGGCCAGGGGCCAGAGTCTTTCCAGAGAGCAGTGCACTCAAATGGGAGTTGTACTCCTTTACCAGAAGGGAAGAGTGTGGCTTTAGGTAATTGTCATGTATTCATCCAAAAAAAAAAAAGCCACAGGCAATGTTCCCTCTAATTTTTCATAGGCTGTGGGTGCCAAAAGTTTCTTCTGTGCAGATTTTCAGAACGAGCATCCAAACTTGCGCACACTCCAGTGAGCGTGGTCCAACTTGTGAGTGCAGTGAAGCAAGTGTGTGTGATGCAAATAAGGTTTAAATTTTATTTTGATATGTGATCGAAATTATTTTATCAGTTACCAAACCTTATTTGAAACATGCTACTTAAAACAGCCTTCTTAAAGTAGCATAGAAATATTAGCAGTGTTGAATTTTTTGGTGCACACTTTATTCGGTTGCGTGCGTGGGTTTCATGTCCTGTGTGTGCATGCACTTGTGTACAGCTTAGAGGGAACGTGGGCCACAGGACTCCTTGATTTTTTGGGTTTTTTTGTGTATGCAGTGGCACATTTTCTCTCTTACGCTACTCCTTGACACTAGCCCTGGTGCAGCTGCAAACATAGCAACAATAGTGGGAGCATGAGTGTAAGCAAGATGTTTGATAGAGTGTCTACCAGAGTTTCAAATGCTGTCCCCCCAAACACTGGCACCACTGCCCCAGGGAAGCACTTGGGCACTGGCCTAGGCCACGCCCCCTGCCAGGAGGCCGCACCCCTGGCCGGGGACGGAGCCAGGAGTGGCCACAGGTGGCCGGGCCCCGGATCCCCCAGCCCGATTGGGCCAGAGACCAGGAGAGGTGGGGCCCCGCCAGACCCAGGCCACATGCCCCATGTGCCAGGCACCAGCGATGCCCCTGCCCCCAAACCTCTTTAGTTTACACCACCCAAAGTTTACACTGATGGCCAAATGCTCTATCTACACTTGTGGTCCTGCTCTTGGTATCACCATGGGAATTGCAACCAGGAGGAGTAAGCTAGAAGTACCTTTTGCATCAATTCCTAGGTCTGTAAAACTGGGACAGTGTCAGGAGTTGACATAATTTTTCATATCAAGTTTGCGCATGAGTACCAGCAGAAATGCTTTTGTATTCAAGTCAGGGTGGGCTGTGCAGGGGAGTGAAAACCTTGCAGCCTTGTTCCCAAAAGCAAAACAGGGGGAATGTGACTGCCAGCTGACTCCTTGTGGGGAGCTGGGAGCTGTGTAAGGGAATGTGGCAGTAGCCTAGTCCCTGCATGGAGCAAGAGCCCAGAGGGGGAGGAACTGAAGCTGGGAACCCCTGGGGCAGCTTCCAAGCTAGTCCAATCCGGCAGGATGCATCTGTGTGTTTGTGACTGCTTTGAAGTGCACATTTTAAATGCTGGACTGTGCATGAGTACTTGAGTACCTTAAATTAATCCCGGCCAGAGTGGCTGCAAAATCTACTGAACGTTGGTAAACTACTTTGAAGACAACTTGGTATTAGTTCTCATATTTAGCATTTGGAACTAGAGGATTAAAAAGTATTTCACAGTACATTACTGCAGGGCATGCCAGTGAAATATCACACCAAAAAACCTCAGCACTGGTGGCATCTAAGAAAGGTCTCTGCCCACCCCCAAAAATAATCTGAGACTATTAAATGAGAGTTTAGGTATAGCCTCCTTTGCCCATATGAACCATGTCAAAGTTGGTGTCTCTGATGCAGATTAAGAATCCACTAGCACATTCTTTTTGCAGAATTAGACCCTAACCAGGAATTTAGGTGGTCAGTTCTAGAAAATTATGTTTGGCAATGTTCATCCTTGTGTGCAAATTGTAAATCTATATGCAAGTTTCTTTGTAATGTCTTCTCAGCTATAAAAAGTACCAAAACAATTCTGTTAACTCGGTGCTATAGATTACAAAACTGCCTTTTTCTGCAGTGTAACTAGCACTCTGGAAACTTCATGGCTTTAATCCAGGCCCTTCCATTTTATCCAATGATAGTTTACTTCATTGAAGAACCTTTGTAGTCCTGCAATTTCACATTTGCTATCAGGGGTAAGAGATCAATAACTGGTGAAAAGATAGGAAACAAAGCACAGGAATAAATGGTCAGTTTTCAGAGTAAACAGCTGTGTCCCCCAGGAGTCTGTTCTCGGATCATTGCTGTTCAGTATAGTCATGTATGGTCTGGAAAATGGGGTAAAATAGTGAGGTGGCAAAATTTGCAGATAATACAAAAGTAATCAAGATAGTTACCGTATATCATTGTGTATGAGTTGAGAAATTTGTGCCTGAAAATTGGCTTCAAAACAGGCACTTGGCTTATAATCAGGAGAATACGGTAGACGGCCCCAGCCAGCCCTTTCCCTGACCATGTGGCAGGCCGGAGCCCCAGTGTTGCCCCGCGGCCATCTGGGGCAGTCGGCCAGGGCTGGGGCTGGAGGAAGGAAGGGACCCCAGCATCTAGAGCAGCCAAGTAAAGGGGCCCTGGGGGTCGTTGGCCTGGACATGGGGGGGAGGGGGGATTCAGGGCGGCCAGGGAAGGGGCGGCAGGGAACGGGCATGGGGGGGGGTTGGAGAGTATGGGAAAAGCAGCAGGAGGACCCGGGGTTTTTGTGGAGCCCAGGGAAGGAGTGACAGGGCTCGGGGATTTGGGGTGGGTGCCCGGCAGGCTGGGAAGAGCAGCAGCAGGGGTTGGGGGGTGAGGGGGAAAGGGGTGGAAAGGGTGTTGGGGAACAGGGGAGCAACAGCACAGAACTGAGAAGGGAGCAGGGGGGTGGCAGTGAAGAGCCGGGGGGCAGCAGTGTGGAAGGGGCATAGCAGGGGAGGCAGCAGTGAAGAGCCAGGGGGTCAGCAGTGGGGAAGGAGCAGAGCAGGGGGCAGCAGTGAGAAAAGGGGGGTAGGGGGCAGCAGGAGGAGCAGGGGGGCAACAGCAGGAAACAGAAGTGAGCAGGGGCTAGCAGTCAGGAAAGGGCAGAGTAGGGGGCAGCAGGGGTGATGGCAGTGAGGAAAGGGCAGAGCAGGTGGGAGCAAGGGGGCAACAGTGAGGAAAGGGCGGAGCAAGGGGCAACAGTGAGGAAAGGGCGGAGCAAGGGGCAACAGTGAGGTAACTGAGAAGTGAGCAGGGGGGAGTGAGGGTGCAACAGTGAGGAAAGGGGGGAGCCGGGGGCAACAGTGAGGTAACTGAGAAGTGAGCAGGGGGACAGCAGTGAGGAAAGGGCGGAGCAGCGGGCAACCGTGAGGAAAGGGCGGAGCAGGGAGCAACAGCAGGAAACTGAGAAGTGAGGAAAGGGCAGAGCAGGGGTGATGGCAGTGAGGAAAGGGCAGAGCAGGAGGGCAGGAGTGAGGAATGGACAGCGGGGGGGGGCAAGGGAAAAAGCAGCAGTAGCGATTTTGGGGTAGGGAAGCTGTCAGAAACTCCAGAGGAAGCCAGCAGCAGTGGGTGGGAATTAGGGGCCAAGGCCAAAAGGGGACTTCAGCTTATACCCGGGTCACCAATTTTAACTTCTTTTTTGGGTTCAGAATTGGGGGGTCGGCTTATGCCCGGATCGGCTTATACCTGAGTATATACAGGTAATTACAAAGCATACTGCAAAGAGTTAGAAATGGATCTCCCAAACTGGGCAATAAAATGGCAGGTGAAGTTCAATGTAGATAAATGCAAAGTAAACCACATTGGAAAACATCATCCTTACTCTACATAGACCCCATCAATTTTAAAAATTAGCTGTTAAAACTCAAGAAATTAATTTTGGAGTCATTGTGGATAGTTCCCTGACAACATCCACTCAACATGCAGTAGTACTCAAGAAAGTTAACAGAATGTTAGGAATCATTAGGAAAGGGATAAATAATAAGATGGAAAATATCATATTGCCTCTTTTTAAATCCATGGCATGCCCACATCTTGAATGCTGCTTGCAGATCTGGTCACCCCATCTCAAAAAACATATATTGAAATTGGAAAAGGTACAGAAAAGAGTAGCAATAATACTTAGGGGGATGGAAAAGCTTCCATGTGAAGAGAGATTAATAAGATTGGAACATTTCATCTTAGAAAAGAGATGACAACTAAGGTAGTATAACTTAGAGGCCTATGAAATCGTGATTGTTGAGAGAAAGTAAATAAGAAAGCATTATTCATTCCTCATTGTACAACAACTAGGGGTAACCGAAGGAATTAATAGGTAGCAAAAGTGCAGTTTGGTTTCTCAGTAACATTGCAACATGTGGTCTTTCAAGTACATTATTTGTATATACATAGAAGAGTGGTCCACACCGATCAGGTAATGATGTTCTCTGAATTCACTTAAATCGGTAGCAGTCTTTTCCAGAGTTTGTCTGGTAGAAGAGTTTGAACTGTATGGTTCGGCATTGTTTCTTAATTTTATTTGTACTGGATCTCTTTTCAAAAGTCCAGTATCATCACATTCTCCATCAAGTTCTTCTGCCTTTCCTATTAAACTCGTCCCAGCTGCCATACAGTGATTGGTAAAGATGATAGTCTTTGACCATCTACATTCTGAATGCATAGCTTTTGTCTTTTTAAGTTATTTCAATGCAGTTCAGTTAAATCCCTTTTTAGATGATTGTGACCTCAGCTCCTGAGTCAGTTTTAAAATTAATAGTCATGCCATGAATATTGTTCATTGTCCAGGCAGGCTCTAGCTCCTCACAAGTGATAGATCTCAGCAACAGTAGATCTTGTTTGTTTGTTATATGAATCAGTTCCCTGGCTGCTTTCAAGCCGAAAACAGCTACAAAATGCCCGTATTGTGTGTATTTATTACACTCTGAGCCTCTGGTTGGACATGGATCATCTATTGCACTATGACTTCTTTGACATTTTATGCCTGTGGGCTGGAATTTGTACCTCTTAGTCTGAGAGTCCTCTCCTTGCCTCAGTGGTTTTATAATAATGACTTTTAACTTTCAGATGTCAGCGTATGGGTTCTAAGCTTGTTTCAGGTTTTTTAGGTTGCTTCTGCCTTTTCTGTTGTTTGACTAATTCCAACTGCTTTGCTATCTGCATAGTAGGTCCCCCTTCAATCCGTAGTTGTCGTAAAGGTTTACCGTATATAATCGGGTATAAGCCAATCCGGGCACAAGCCGACCCCCCAATTCTGAGCCCAAAAAAGAAGCTAAAATTGGTGACCCAGGTATAAGCTGCAGTCCCCTTTTGGTCTTGGATCCTAAGCCCCCGCCCACTGCTGCTGGCTTCCTCTGGAGTTTCTGACAGCTTCCCTACCCCAAAATCTCTGCTGCTGCTTTTCCCTCACCCCCTCGCTGTCCATTCCTCACTCCTGCTCTCCCCTTTCCTCACTTTCCTCACCCCTCCTGCCCCCTGCGCTGCCCTTTCCTCACTGTTGCCCCTATGCTCCCACCTTCTCTGCTCTTTCTTCACTGATACCCCCCCCTGCTCACTTCTCAGTTTCCTGCTGCCCCTTGCTCTGACCTTCCCTCACTGCTGTCCCCTGCTCTGCCCCTTTCTCACTGCTGGTCTCTGCTCCTCCTACTGCCCCCTCCTCAATGCCCCCCCCGCTCCTTCTGCTGCCCCCCTGCTCTGAGCTTCCCTCACTGCTGCCCCCTGCTTTGCCTCTTTCTCACTGCTGCTCTCTGCTCCTCCTACTACCCCCTCCTCACTGCCATCCCCTACTCAGCCCTTCCCTCACTGCTACCTGCTGCCCCCCTGCTCTGCCACCTCCCCACTGCTGCCCCCTGGCTCTTCACTGCTGCCCCCCACTCTGCCCCTTCCCCACTGGTGCCCCACTGCTCCTCCTGCTGCCCCCTGGCTCTTCACTGCCGCCCCCCTACTCCCTTCTCAGTTTGGTGCTGTTGCTCCCCTGTTCCCCAACACCCTTTCCCTGTCACACCCAAACCCCTGCTGCAGCTCTTCCGAGCCTGCCAGGCACCCCTCCCCCCAAATCCCCAGTCCCTGTCGCTGCTTCCTTGGGCTCCCCAAAAACCC